>MDKF010792636.1:0-11326 GCA_026770625.1 Nicotiana glauca
ATATATTTCAAGGTTTCAGCAGTCAGGCACCCACCTGAAGAACAAGGGAAGTATAATACAAGTTTTATGTTTCAAGTTTAATAAAACAACGCGCCCAGTTATCACACTGGGGTAGAAAATTTTCTTTGTCTTGTATGGTCGTTGCAAGCAGGAGCCCGCCTGAAGAACAAGGGAATATTTTTCAAAGTCAGCAAGCAGGAGCCCAACTGAAGAACAAGGGAATATCTTTCAAAATTCAGCAAGCACGAGCCCACCTAAAAAACAAGGGAATATCTTTTCAAGTGCAGCAAGCAGGCACCCACCTGGAAAACAAGGGAAGTACAATTCAACTCTAGCCTTTAATTTTAATATCTGATAACACAATGTGCCCAATCACCATACTGGGGCAGGAAATTTTCTTTGTTTGTCTATTTTTTATCGCAATCAGGAGCCCACCTGGAGAACAAGGGAATACATTTTCAAGCATCACAATCAGGAGCCCACCTGGAGAACAAGGGAATACATTTTCAAGCATCACAATTAGGAGCTCACCTGGAGAACAAGGGAATATATTTTCAAGCATCACGATCAGGAGCCCACCTAGAGAACAAGGGAATACATTTTCAAGCATCACAATCAGAAGCCCACCTGGAGAACAAGAGAATACATTTTCAAGCATCGCAATCAGGAGCCCACCTGGAGAACAAGGGAACACTTTTCAAGAAATCGCAAGCAGGAGCCCACCTGAAGAATGGACACATATTTCAAATTATAGTAGTCAAGAAACATCAGGAGCAATGGCAAAACATCGCCAAGGCAACAACAAGAATTACATTGGAAGAGCACAAGATACAAGTTCAAGGCAACGCAAGAGCAAGTTTGAAGGCATAGATGGGATTTCTTGTAATTCATAGATAATAGCTTAGGCTAGCTTATGTTATCTTGACACAGTGTAATAAGGGGGTCAGCAAGCAGTAACAGCAGCAACAGCAGTGAAATCACAGCTCCTGGTAGTCCCAGCTACCAGACATTCCTGAACTACACTGACCTGATTCTTGTTTAGCCCGAGATATGTAGGCAACCTCTGAAGCAGGGCGCGGTCAACTTTTTCAAAAATGCTTCATACGGAATATGCGAACGGGCAAAAATCCCTCATTTCCACTCACTTGTCTTTGCACGAAAACTCTTCGTGTTTTCGGGCAAAGAGGGGCAGCTGTGAGCACGTGATTTTTGCCCTAAGCAAATTATTCCCAAAACCCCAAACAAAATGATTTTTCTTTCATTATTTTACATTTTTGTGAATTTTGTGTTATTTCTTGTTAATTGTTTGCATTTTTTATTTGTGTATTTTAATGAAAATTAAAAAAATACTTGCCATTTGCATTCAAAGTTTAATTTCAAATTCTAGAGTTAATTAGTATTTAAGATTGCTTATAAATAGAGAAAATAACAAAAATGGTCATTTTTGCAATTATAGTTTTAGTTTGTCTTAGTTGTGTTTAAATTATTCGTTAGTATAATGGAAAATTAGGAAATATAATTTTTTTAGTGGTAATTTGGTTGTTGATTTTTAATTTAGAATTTAAATAAAAATCAGAAAATATAAAAATCAAAATTAAAAAAAAAAAGAAAAAAAAAAGAAAAGAAAGTCGTGAAAATAGATGTTAAAAGGAAAGGTTGTTTCATTGAAAATAGTTTAATTTGGCTATTTTATTAATTGAGTTTAGCCCAAAGGCACTCCAGTCCAGGCCCAATATTACCCCATCCGGTCCAACTGCCTCAGGTTCAAAACGACGTCGTTTTGACGTCATTAAATCACAGTCGTTCATATTGATTGATCCCACGGCCCTTGATCAAAGTTAGATTTTAAATAAAACTGTCTAAAAACATTACACAAACCCTAGACCATATTTCATCAACCTCGTACCACCCTCATCCCTGTAAAACGCCACCGTCCGCCGCCGACCGGAAATCGCCGTCGCCGGCGGCGAAACTCCAAATAAGCCCAAAATTACACCACCGGTGCTCCTTCACCTCCCCTTTCCATATCCGTGGCCCGTTTCTTTCAAATCTCAGCCTATCTTCTCAAACTTTAAATCTAAAAATCCGGCCAAGTCATAAATTGGCCCAAATGAACCCAAAATCATACCAGGCAACCGTCTTCCTTACCTCATCATTATTTCATGCCCAGAATCCCTCAAATCCAAGCAGAAGAGCCTGAGTTGCGGATCTAGGGTTTTGGAGATTGAACCAGTTTCGGTTAAAATTTTTTTCCTTGGACGAGTGTTTCTCATAGTGAGTTTCTTTTCAGCGTTCTAGTTTGATTTTTATCAGTGTAGTCTAAATAGTTTCTTCTTCTTCTTCTCTGTTTAATTTGGTCGATTTTGACCGTTCATAGCTAATTCTGAGTTCATGCTTGTTTGAATTTAATCTCGTCATATTAGTTTAACTTCGTTTGGATTCTTTAGTCTAGTTCAGTATTGGTTTTAGGTAACATTAATCCATCCTTGTGTTTTGCTTAAATGTTAGAGTAACTCTTTATTAGTTTGTTGAATTCTGTCTCTTTAGTTTTAATTCGATTTTACTGTCTTGGTTTAATTCTTGTTCCATTGAAATTAGTTGTGATTCATTTCACAATTATATTCTATTTTAGTTTCAGTTTTGTGTTTAATACGTGTTTACTAGTTCATGATGTTAGTTTTATAATTTCAGTATTGTTTTATCAATTATTAGTTTGTTTCTTTCGTTTAATTGCTGTTTATTTTAGTCTAATGATAGTACTAATTGAAGCATTTAGGTGAGCTAGGATTAAATTTTAGTTGTGTTGATTGGTTATAGCTGGTTTAGACTCATTAGGATTAACTTCAGTTAATTTTTAACAGGGGTAAGGGGTTTGGTGTAGTTAGCATTGGGCTGTAAATTTCAGACTATTAGAAGGGCATTTTAGGCATAAAAAAGGGTAGTTTCTTTAGGAATAGTAATTTCAGAACTCATGAAAGGGTAGTGTAGGTATTTTAAGGGTAGGAAAGCCAAGCTAGAACACCCTAGATCCTTCTAGAAGGAGTCTAGGTGTAAGTTTTAGCATTCTAGGTACAGTAACTTGGATAACAAGTCACAATTTGGGGGTTTAATATGTAATATCTGAAATTAAAAAAGGAGGAAAAATGAGTAAAATGTCCAGAACATTCTGCCCCTCATTTGAGCCTATAAAAAGGAATCACTATGCCTTAAACAACAAGTTTTAGCCTCCAAAATTCCCCCCAAAACTCCTCTTTCAATTTCATATTTCATTTTTAAAATTTAAACCTTTACAAAATCCAAAAACAAAAAATAGAAAGATCTCTGAAAACTAAATTTTTTTTACTGTTTCATTGATATTTTCATAGATAAATCACAAATTCTAGCCACTGTTCCTAGTTCCAGCTTAGTTGAAAGAGGAAAAATGGCTTAAATGTTCCCTGAGCACTGATTGTTGAGATTTTAGAGTTCCCTAGGTTAATTTCGAGTCTGTTTTGAAGTTCAGTTGGATTTATTAAGTGTGTTTGCTGGTTCTGAAACTCTATACATCGTTTCCTGGGTTTGCTGTTGTTTTTTTTGGAATTGAAATTGATCTAGCTGCTTTAAATTTGGGCTGTTGTTCGTACTGCTTCAGCTGACCTCCACTTCTTCTTCATTTTTTGTTTTGATTCCAGGTACACCTCTTGTAACTCTCAATTCTGGAAATGAACTGAAATGCAGCATGACATCTCTTTTAATTTCATAATGTATTTTGTGTAATAGATCTCATAATAAGGATAGCTGATTTCTTTAACAGCTGTTATAATGTGTTTCACATAGTTAAAACTTGGACTGATGAACTGTGAAGCATAACTCTGCTTGTTTGAATGTTGATATGTTCAGAAAAACACATGAGTTTTAGGTCTATTATTGGTTATAATCGATTCCGTGTGGAATTAATAGAATAACTTCGATTTTTTTTGGTTGATTTCCTGAGTTTCAATAATTTGCTTAAAGTGTTTGATGACAATTAGATGACTGGACTAGTTGATGCAGTATAACTGTTGAATAGGTCTAGTTTGAGCATGTTCCAGGCATCAAAGTTATAAAATAAAATCAGTTCTAGCTTAATTGAATTGTTAATGATAATTGAGCATCTTAGTTTTAGATTATGAATCGTTTTGAACAGGGATTTTTTGGTATTAAATTATTGAACACAGTTTGAGTGACAAGAAGCATTCAGTAAATACGTGTATAAATTGAACTGCAATTTGGTTTGGTTTGATATTATGGGCTCAACAGTACATTTTCAGAGGCATAAACCTCAGGGCCTTAACGAATGGCCCGAATTTAGTCCAAATGCTGGTGTACGCATGGGCCTGGTCCAATTCTGGATATCTGGTGTTAATTTTCATTCGCTGGGCCGTTTTGGAGCCCACTGATGGTCCAACTCATTGGTTGAGTTTGGACTACAAAAATGTAGTTCTTATTTTTTGCTTAGTAATTCAATCCCCACGTAGTTAAGTTTATTTCCTTTTGATATAATTGATCAATAGAAAATTGTAGTTACTTTTAAGTTGGCCTTTTAATAAAATGATGAGACGAGCCTCGCCCAATTAAATACAAAAGGCGGGGCCCTCAATAATTGGTTATTAAAATTACTTAGAATTCGGGAGGGCCATTTAGCGAATTTCATGGTCTTCCCCGAATACAATAAACGCGTAGTTGCTTTAGGCGCGTATGTTAATAATATTACCTTCCTAAATATGGGTGCACATTTATGTGACCCAAATCCAAATTTCAACGAAGTCGAAATATGTCAAAGGCCACGGGTGCACTGGTGCGACGTGGTTCGAGATGCATTTTCACGACGTTGTAATTCTTATTAAAATGGATATATAATAAAAGCAGACTATTAATAAAAGGCACATAGGATAGAAAATGTATTAAAATCAGATAAAATCAAATACAACAGTTGAGCGACCGTGCTAGAACCACGGAATCTGGGAATGCCTAACACCTTCTCCCGGGTTAACAAAATTTCTTATTCGGATTTCTAGTTCGTGGACTGTTAACAGAGTCAATATTTTCCTCGGTTCGGGATTCTACCGGTGACTTGGGACACCATTAATCTCCCAAGTGGCGACTCTGAATATTAATAATAAATCCCGTTCCGATTGTCCTTTAATTGGAAAAACTCCTTTACGTTCTTCCTGGGGGTGTAACGTAAAAAGGAGGTGTGACAGGTCTGCTGGTATCTGGTATTTTCGCTTCTGCGGAAAGAGGACCGTAGATGCGGTTCCGCAGAAGCGAAGGAGAAGTCGCAGGAGCGAAAATGGGCCTGGAGGCAGGTTCCGCAGAAGCGGACGCTTGGACTGCAGAAGCGGATGCTTGGACCGCAGAAGTGGTTTTGCTTTTGCGAAAAATAGACCGCAAAAGCGGTCCTGGGTGAAATGAGGGAATCCGCAGAAGCGAGGACCGCATATGCGATGGAGGACCGCAGAAGCGGTCGTAGTCCTTGTCACACCTCCTTTTTCCGAAGAAGATATAGCTTTTATCGGCTTTTACTACACCCCGGGAAGAGATATAGTAATAAAGGAGTTTTTCCACTTTAAGGACAATCGAAACGGGATTCGTTTTATTAAAGGTTCAGAGTCGCCACTTGAGAGATTTATGGTGTCCCAAGTCACCGGTTTGAATCCCGAATCGAGGAAGGGTATGACTCTGTTTAACAGTCGCGATCCAGAAATCCGGATAAGGAATTCTGTTAACTCGGGAGAAGCTGTTAAGCACTCCCGAATTCCGTGGTTCTAACACGGTCGCTCAACTGTCATATTTGGCTAAAATATTTGATTTTAATACATGTTATCCTATTTGTGCCTTTTTTTAGAATTAATTACCGCTTTTGTCGAATTATTTTATTTAAGAAAGTGAACGTCGTTTAAGAATATGTTTTCGGATCACGTCACATGAAATGCACCCGGATCTTCGACATATTCTCATTCGACGTTTTTGGATTTGGATTTGGGTTGCATGAAATGCACACCTTTATTAGGAAAGTAATATTATTAAAAATCGCGCCTAAAGCGGCTAACGTGTTATATCTTTTGGGAAGGCCGTGAAATTCGCTAAACGGCCTATCCCGGATGCTAAGTATTATAGTAAGCAATTAATGAGGGCTCCGCAATTATATATTTGATTTGGCGAGGCTCGTCTCATTTTATTATTAAAGACCATGCCTAAAGTGACTAAGTTTTCGATATTTCAGAATTTTTGAAACCCAATTGTTTTAAAAAAAAAAGGAAAAGGGTTATTCATCAACCTCGGCCCAGACCTTACGAATGTAATATTAGGAAACAAATACCTGGCCATTCTTTTAGCTCACGAAAGCCTATTCTAATCATCTTAAGTATTTTTTTTTAGCAACTGAACCCAACAGAATATGACTTTTTTTTTATATTTGAATTAGTAAGTCAATAACTGAATTGATTACTCAAATGTTTTTTTTTTGACCTATCCTAAAATTGATTATTCAAAACTAGAAATGGTGACTCATTAATACATGCAGATTTATAATTCGAATATTAGAATCAAATTAACGTCAGAACTTTGATAACTGATTTTTAAACTAAGACCTACTAATTGGACTTAACTATTCACGCGCACAACCTTGGTTTGCAAATTGTGATTGTACCTGTTACTGATAAAAGTAAACTAACCATTCATATATTCCAACAGAATCATATTATTACAAACTTCAAGCATATTATTAGTAAACTAAGATATACTGTCTTGTTATACTACTAAAAATAGTCCTATTATTACAAACTTCAATCATAGCCAATTTTTAAGCAAATTATAATATAACTACAATATCAAACTACACAGCACAATTAAAATCTTTTTAAACATAACAAAATAATGCACAACTAGCCAAAATTAACTGCGATTTCATTTATAATGCTCAAAATACGTAGATACATCATATCAGCTTCAGAAATATACCTGGAAATAAACCAATTGAAAAAGAAGTTGAAGTCAGTCGAGCAACAGCAGGATACAGCAGTGAAAGCAATTTCACAACCAAATGGATACTCTAAACCCAGGAAAGTCACAGAGAAGTAACAGCAAAAGAAAACAGCACAAATTTCCTTTGTTCAACCTCAAATTCACTCCAAATTGGACTAGAACTAAAATTGAATTCAAATGAGTGATATAACAATGCTGTTTCTGATATTTTTACTGTATGCTTGTACTTGCTTTGAATTTCAGCAAAAATAATATTTAGCAGATGAAGTTTGAGCTGGATTTCTAAAGATATTCAATGAACCAATGTTTTCTTTTGGATTTTTCTACTTCTTTTGGAGTTTTGGAAGGAATTCAAATCTAAAAAGGAAATTGGAATCTGAAACTGTTAAATTTCAGATCTGAACTAGGCAGGTATTTTCTGGAGAATTTTTTGATTCCCAAAACTCTTTTTTTTTATTCAAAGCAGAATTACTGCCTATTTATAGGCACAAATGGGAGGGAATTTCAGATTTTATTTTACATATTAGTCCCTATATTATTTCTATTTTTTACCTCTTATTTTTTAACTTGTCTTACAAGTTACTACACCTAGTTTATTAAAACTTACATTAAAGCCCAATCTAGAAGGTTCTAGTTACATATACCATATTTTTTTTCCTTGGAAATTCCTATTCTACCCTCACTTGTATTCTAAAATTACTAATTTTGATTAAAATGCCCTTTTTAATGCCTATAATACCCCTGAAATTAAGCTGAAATTACCACTAACCTATTCTAATATTCCCACAGTGCCCTCACTTCCTATTCAAAATTATCAATCTTAGTTTACCCAACTCCAAACCCTAATAAACTTCTACCAGCTATACCCAAACTCAAACTACTAATCAGCTAAGCAACTAAGGCTAAATTTCACTAATTATACTCTGATAGAATCAATCCACCAATTAAACCAGTCAAAAATTAAACTAGTTATCAAAATTAATCAAAACAAACAAATTATAGATTTAGAAATTCAATTAAACTAATCAGTCAACTTATCAACTAACAATTTATCACAGAATCAAATTGCAAGAAATAGCAGAAAATTTTCCCCTTTTAAACCACTTAACAGGTCAATAATCCACAGAACAATTTTCAGGTTTCAAACTTATTTTGATTGAATTATGACTACTAGTTTTAAGTGCAAAAATAGATTTTACTGATTTTAACTAAAAAAACAAAGTCAGAATACAGAAGCTCACTAATTCGAAACAAAAATAGTCCAAACAGTCCTAAGAGGAATACCCTAATTCTTTACTACAACATCTTAGAATTTATGAATCAAAGAAAACATAGGACTGAAAAGAAAACATGCGAAAAAAAGCGATAAGAATCGAAACATACAGAAGAGGAAAAACTATCTAAGATGAAAAAAGAGATAAGAAAAAACAAAACATACAGAAGAGGAAAATACCTATTTGTCGGATTTAAACCAGTGAATCAAACAGGCTTTTAAATCTTGACTAGTTGACGGCAGAATTGATTAATGGACGGCCTCCGGTGAGATTTAAAAGGATATGAGGGTGGATTCGTATCAGGGTTGTCAAGAAAGTATGAGGGTGTGAGTTTGGTGGCATTCTAGGGTGGCGCCGCCACCGGAGAATCTTGTGGCGGCGCTAGGATTTAGGGATTTTGGAGAATTCTAGCGAGATTCGGGGAAAGATGGCTGGTGATTTGAATAGAGGAGGAAACGGGGAAGATTTTAGCATTGGTTTGGTCGGAAATAGAGACCTGCCGCCGCCGTGAGCGAATTCCGGTGGACGGCGTACGGTGGTCCAGGCGGTGATTTTCAGGAGTGTACGAGGAGGGGAGGAACTTATTTTAGGGTTAATTCTTTTCCTATATTAAATTGCTTCCATCAATGATAGCCGTTGGATCAAAATTATTTGACGGCTCGGATGATTTATTTGAATGGGCTGGGTCAGACGGGTAATTGGTTGGGTCTGGGTGGGTTTTTCTTTTATTGATTTAGGCAGGCAGAAATGAGAGCCCAAAATTTCTTAATTCCTATTCCTTTGTTTTGTTTGTTTCTTTCTTTTTTAATTCTTGTATTTTTATATTTATTTTCATTTTCTTTTATTTATTTTGATTTTATGTTTCATTTGTACTTTTGTATTTTATATTTTTACTTTGGCTATTATTTTTTCTGATTTTGTAAAAACTAAAACAAAAACACAATTAACTCCTAAAATTATTTTATATCAATATTTAAAGATGAATGCTATATTTATCAATTTAAAATTGCCTAAGAACTATTTTTGGAATTTTTTAATTTGTTTTCAAAAGAATTAATACCTACTTGATACTAAAATGTGAAGTTAAATTCCTAAATGCAAAAATACATTTTTTTTTATTTTATATGACTTAACATGCACAAATAACATGCAAACAATTAACACAAAATTCACAAAAACTGTAAAAAATAAAGAAAAATCTTTTGTTTGATTTTTATGGGAATAACTCATATATAGGGCAAAAATCACGTGCTCACAGCTGCCCCTCTTTGCTCGGAAACACGAAGAGTTTTCGTGCAAATATAAGTGAGCAAATACGAGCGATTTTTGACCGTTCGAGTATTTCGTTGTGAAGCATTTTGAAAAGTTTTGACCGCACCCTGCTTCAGGAGTTGCCTACATATCCTGGGCTAAACAGGAATCAGGTTAGTGTAGTTTGAGAGTGTCTGATAGCTGGGACTACCAGGAGCTGTGATTTCATTGCTGTTGCTGCTGTTACTGCTGTTACTGCTGGCTGACCCCTTTATTACACCATGGTAAAATAAAAGAAACTAGCCTAAGCTATGATTTAGGAGTTACAAAAAATCCTATCTATGTCTTCAAACTTCCTCTTGTGTTGCCTTGAACTTGTATCTCGTATTCTTCCAAAGGGATTCTTGTTCTTGCCTTAATGATGTTCGACTACTTCAATTTGAAATATATGTCCATTTTCAGGTGGACTCCTGCATACGATTGCTGGAAAAGTATTCCCTTGTTCTCCAAGTGGGCTCCTGCTTACTGAATTTGACAAATATTCCCTTTGTTCTTCAGGTGGGCTCCTGCTTGCGATGCATAAAAATGTATTCCCTTGTTCTCCAGGTGGGCTCCTGCTTACAACAAAACAGACAACCAAGGAAAATTTTCTGCCCAAGTATGGTGACTAAGCATATTGTGTTAAAAACTATAATTTGGATTGTACTTCCCTTATTTTTCATGTGGGCTCCTGCTTACTGATTTTTATAAAGGTATTCCCTTATTTTTCAGGTGGGCGCCTAGTTTCTAATTTGAAAGATATTCCCTTATTTTTCAGGTGGGCGCCTGCTTACTGAACTTAAAATGTATTCCCTTGTTTTTCAGGTGGGCGCCTAGTTTCTAATTTGAAAGATATTCCCTTGTTTTTCAGGTGGGCTCCTGCTTACTGAACTTAAAATGTATTCCCTTGTTTTACAGGTGGGCGCCTGCTTACCGATACTTGAAATGAATTCCCTTGTTTTTCAGGTGGGCGCCTGATTACTGAACTTAAAATGTGTTCCCTTGTTTTCCAGGTGGGCGCCTGATTGCTGAATTTGAAATGTATTCCCTTGTTCTCCAGGTGGGCTCCTGATGGCTGAACTTGAAATATATGCCCTTGTTTTCTAGGTGGGTGTCTGATTACTGACTTGAAATGTATTCCCTTGTTCTCCAGGTGGGATCCTGATTACTGAACTTGAAATGTATTCCCTTGTTCTCCAGGTAGGCTCCTGATTACTGAGCTTGAAACGTATTCCCTTGTTTTACAGGTGGGCGCCTGCTTACTAAACATAAAATGTATTCCCTTATTTTTCAGGTGGGCGCCTGCTTACTAAACTTAAAATGTATTCCCTTGTTTTTCAGGTGGGCGCCTGCTTACTGAACTTAAAATGTATTCCCTTGTTTTCCAGGTGGGCGCCTGCTTACTGAACTGAAAATGTATTCCCTTATTTTCCAGGTGGGCGCCTGCTTACTGAACTTGAAACGTATTCCCTTGTTTTACAGGTGGGCGCCTGATTATTTCAACGAATTCAAGCTATCTCTTCTAAAAGTGTTACCTCCGTTGTATTTATTATCAAATGTCTTAAACCATTCCCCATTATCTAGGAGGGTCCTGACAATTCCTAATAATTACGATTTTACCCTATCTCTTCTAAAGGTATTACTACTTTGTTATTAAAAGGTCTTAACTATTCCTCATTATCCAGGAGGGTCCTGACAACTTTCTATTACGACTTCTACTATATTTTGTTCTTAAAACTACATCCCATTATTCAGGA
>MU736215.1:3777-28224 GCA_026770625.1 Nicotiana glauca
TTGTACAAAAATGATTGATAAGAATAAGAGAGAAGTATGAACGGAAGTTTGAAGTTTGTATTGAATGAATTTTCATAAAATTGAAACGCCTTTAAATAAGGCAAGTCTGAGCTTGGGGTGCAGAATTTTTTGAAGGAATTTGCAGTACAATACTACGTTTTATGTGTTTGAATTATTGTTATGTCAGTTAATTATTTGTGGGGCCAAATTAATAAAGAAATCGCAGTACAGTACTGCGATTAAGTAATTCGCAGTATTGTAATGCGAATTAGTTAAAAAAATATTTTTTTAATAATACGCAGTACTATACTGCGAATTACTATTTTTTTTAACTAATTCGCAGTACTATACTGCGAATTACTTTAACGGTGCCGTTAAAATAATTCACAATACAGTACTACGAATTAGGTAGTTATGTAACTTTTTTTTTTCGTAGTAAAAACGTATTTTGTGTCCAAAAAAAATTAGAAAAGTTTCGGACTCGTCCCCATCCCCCCTAACGTTCCGACACGTCCCCTTCTAACGCCGGTCTTGCACATTTCCCCCCTCCCATACGTTTTATTTTTTCTACTACTTCAATTGCGCCTTAACCAAATAAAAATGCATTAAATTTTATGAAATATAATGTTTTCTAGTTAAATTATAACTAATCATAGGAGGCCTTGCTCTCCTTAATATAAAAATAACATGGGAACTCATTAGAAGATGGTCCTTTTCTCATACCGGAAGTCATTAGAAGTCTTCTTTGCCTTTTGCTTATTAGTCAATTAAAGTTGAAATGTGTTACAATCAAAAGTTATCATCAATTTTCAACTTGATGAAGAATAGATCATTGAATTAGTCAAGCTCTATACTTTCTGTCAACCGTGTATTATCGGCTCCTCAAGGTTAAATATTTTTATTTCCTAAAAGTTATACAACTAAATATCTTAACTTCAAACTTTACCATACGAGTCAATATTCTCAACTAATTGAATAAAATAGTTTACATAGTCATGCTGTTGTCGTTGTTTATCCTAAAGATAAAACTACTGGGAAAAAACCCACTGAAGAAATGCGATTTAAATGAGAAATGCCCTAGTATTAAATAGGTTTTGGGATGAGTTTTGGCAGATCAACTTTAGATTAAATAACTATGTCATGTAAATTTAATTTTGCCCGTGTTTGACTAAAAAGTGTTACATCTTTTTATAAACTAATTAAATAGGAAGATTTGAGGTAAATCCTAGCGAAAGATAATTCTTCATAGATTGAGGCAGAAGACAAGAACAAGCAAGCATAGTGAAACATAAATTTAATCATAGCAATAATTGAATCCCGTAATGTAAGAATAGGATGGTTCATAACATTGAATAATAGCGAAGAATACATAGATCAAAAGGGTCACCGATCTTTAACAGGATTGACCCCCACCCGTTTGATATGATGAGACTAACGATGTATACTGAGGATCTGAGCTTCCTTGCTTCTTTCTCTTTAGCGGGGAGAAAGAGACGAAGATCTCTCTCCTTCTCAGAAAATATGTCTGTCTGTGTGAGTTTGTTTTAGCCCCCATTCTTCTTTATCTCACTTAATTTATATACTAGGTATTCTCATTTACCCAACGGTCATTAATTATAACATCTAAGTCATTTGACTGTATTACTGGTTGACCCTTTGAAATGTCTTAACATTCAATTCACCGTTCAAGCATTCTGAATACACGGCCTCGATCGTGGCTTAGGTGCGTGTCATTATAGTGTTGTATGGATACGTGTTCAGCCCAAATAACTTTTTGCCGTTCCTCCTCATGCGGATTCTCGTCTGATCAGATTTCGACCCACACAGCCGCAATGAGAAAGTCCATGATAATTTGTCTGTCATATTTGTTATGGCAGCATTGAAGTCGAATGAAATTTTATTTAAGTAGTGCAAAAAATTCAGATTTTAATTCAAAACAATTCATGTATCAATGTTTGTGTCACAATTCAATATTTCGAAAATGTTACATTGAATCTGGTTATTTTATTGATAGTAGGAGAGTAATGTATAAGTAACATTAATTTCAAAGACAATAAAATTTGTTGCGTATTAGTCGGGTTGGACGGCCCTTTTTCTAATTGACAAGTAACGCTTTGATGACATGGTTACATCACGTGCTACCGCTCTCTTTATTCAGGAGTTTCACTTGTACGCGGACACAACATGGGCACCACCCCTTCCCTTTGAATTCTCTCTATTTTTCTCTATCTATATAAACTCCCTCTTCTTTACACCTCTTCAGAATTTATTTCCATTAACACAAATGGCAAAAGCTTCTGCTTCTGTTGCTCCAACCCCTCTTCTGAAAGATGAGCTTGACATAGTTATTCCCACTATCAGAAACCTTGATTTCCTTGAGCAGTGGAGGCCTTTTTTCCAGTCTTATCATCTTATTATTGTTCAAGATGGTGACCCTTCTAAGGTCATTAAGGTCCCTGAGGGTTTTGATTACGAACTTTATAATCGTAATGACATTAACAAAATTCTGGGTCCTAAGGCTTCTTGCATCTCTTTCAAGGATTCCGCTTGCCGTTGCTTTGGTTATATGGTCTCCAAAAAGAAGTACATCTACACCATTGACGACGATTGCTTTGTAAGATTTCTCTCTTTTAAAAAAATTCATTTGGATTGAGCCACCTCTTTTTGAAATTGTTTTTAGTTGTGTATTTACTGCTCTAGTAGGTTTTTGATCTGCTCAATTTTGTATGTCAAAGATTGGATTTTTATTTTCTGGTTCGATGTAATTAAGCGTTATAAAAGTTGGATTTTGGTTTAAATTTGGTTATCCGCCTGGTATGGCACATTGAATTTTGATTTCTTACTCCTGTTTGTGGGAATGAGACACTCGATCTGCTAACCTATTTAAGAGATTTGGAATGATGTGTTAATCTTTGTTAGTTGTTTCATATAAGAGTGGATCTGATGTAAATTCTTAATTGTAACTTGTTCTGAACGTATAACAGTAAATTTTGTTGCATTGTGTCAAATGCTGGATCTCTAATTGCTCTGAGTCTGTATCTTTATGATTAATTGATTATAGTTTTGAAAAGGAAATATTTCTATAGCAGTGTAACTTTGATTGCTGTTATCAACATTTTGGTAATAAGTCTCTTGCTTAATTTTAGTGCTTTAAATTGAGGAGAGAAGTGGTGTATGTGGTAATAAACTGTATTGGTATTTTTTCATTAATTTGCAGGTAGCCAAGGATCCAACTGGCAAGGAAATTAATGCACTTGAACAACACATTAAAAATCTGTTGTCCCCATCAAGTCCGTTTTTTTTCAACACATTGTATGACCCGTACAGAGAGGGTGCAGATTTTGTGCGTGGGTACCCATTCAGTCTCCGTGAAGGTGTACCTACTGCAGTTTCACATGGTCTCTGGCTCAACATCCCTGATTATGATGCACCTACCCAGCTTGTCAAGCCTCTTGAAAGGAACACCAGGTATCAATGCCATCCTACACTTAAATTTTTTTGATCTTGACTCCTTAATGCCAAGGTCTTAACTCGTGTGTTGTGTTTTTCAGGTATGTTGATGCTGTTATGACAATCCCAAAAGGAACCCTCTTCCCCATGTGCGGCATGAACTTGGCATTCGACCGTGAGTTGATTGGCCCTGCTATGTACTTTGGACTCATGGGCGATGGACAGCCTATTGGACGCTACGATGATATGTGGGCTGGTTGGTGCACCAAGGTACTGCTAATTGTTCCATTACCAGCATCTTTTGCTTTAGGATCAGTGGTGAAGCCAGGAATTTACCCAAGGGTCTTTAAACTTGAAAGAAGTGAAAAAAATTGCTCGACAAAGGGTGTTCCTTACATGTTACATACCTCTAAAACCTAATATTTTACCTGTGGTCAATTGACCACCCTTAAAGACATGCAGCTTCGCCTCTGCTTTGGATTATACTGTCCAGAATCCGATCCAGGATTAAAGCTTAATGTGTTTAATCTTTAGAGTTTTTAGACTGAACTGAACTTATTGTGCTTTAAAGTTATCGGTTCACAATTAAATGTTCGTTGAATTTTTAGTGGTTTTTCACACACATACACACATTGTTCAAAGGCTGCATCCGTCTCTCTGATACTACCTACAGTGTTGTATCGTTTAGTATTTTACACCAAAGATGAAATGGAATTTCTTGTTTGTGCAGGTTATCTGTGATCACTTGGGATTGGGAGTCAAGACAGGTCTACCATACATCTGGCACAGCAAGGCCAGCAATCCTTTTGTGAACCTGAAGAAGGAATACAAGGGTATTTACTGGCAAGAGGAGCTGATCCCATTCTTCCAATCTGTTACCCTTCCAAAGGACTGCACCTCTGTCCAGAAATGCTACCTTGAACTCTCCAAACAAGTGAAGGCAAAACTTGGCAAAGTGGATGATTACTTTAACAAGCTGGCAGATGCTATGATCACATGGATTGAAGCATGGGATGAGCTCAATCCATCTGCTGCGGCTGCTGCCACCAAATTACCCAATGGCAGCTCAAAATAGATAAATTCAATAGGGTTAACTCATAGTTCACCTTGTCTTCTCAGTTCAAGCTTTTTGTCATTTTAATTATATTTTGTAGTACGGAGGTTGTTAATCTTGTTGTGTCCGACGAGTTGAGGACAATATCTATGCGAGTATGTCATTTAATTTAATCAAAACCATTATTTTTACTTACCTGCCGGCTGTTTTGAGTTTCCAGAAGCATATTCTTGAGCAAGTTGGCTTTTGTTGTGTTCTCAAAAGTTCCATAATATTTGGCCAGCAGCAAGCTTTCTGAGTGGAAAAGTCAAAGGAGAAAAGACAGATTGGCCTAAGAGAAATCATCAAGTGGCTGGGACATCATAAACCTATCTGAATATGGAATACTTAAGCATATACGATTGACTAGGCAATCAATTAGGAATAATAGCAACAATGTTAAAACGAAAAAGATGTTTTAAGAAATAGAATGTAACAGCAGCCAAAAAATTGGCATTTCTTTCTCTATTTTTACAGGTAATTAGATAGGCAAAATGGGTGGATAGTAGGAAAGTTTATGATGATCTAAATACTGAGACCCTGAAGAAAATACAGTTAGCGAACATGTCTGGAAATTAAAAAATTTAAGACTGAAAAGCGTGTCAAAGCTGACGTAAACTTTCGGGATTAAAAACAAAATAAACGCCGTTGCCGGGGATCGAACCCGGGTCACCCGCGTGACAGGTGGGAATACTCACCACTATACTACAACGACTTGATGGTAAGCTTCTAACACAAAAGAGTATTAATTCACACTGTAATCTCCAGAAGGTTTACCATACAAATCAATAAAGACTATCCAATTCGGTTCATCAATGACGAGTCTTGGCAGTCTGGCTATATCTTTGGAGATAAAACATAACAACATCAATCAACATTCAACACAACCGCAACTTGGACTCGGAAGATAGTGAATCAGATACAACAATTTGAACAGGTCTTTTAATATCTCTTAAAATATCATACAATTAATGTTCTACAACTACAATATTACACCAAATGGCCGAATGGCGCTCCTCAGCATTAAAACTTCTCCTTCCCTTGCTTCATTTGACATGAGAAAAAAGAAAGTTGGGAGATAGCTAGCGGCATAATTTTCTTCCGCGGTCAACCAAATTCACACCATTTCACCTATAACACGATTTTGTGCAAATACTCTTTCTGACGAATCAAGAAAAAAAAGTTTCCAAGGCAACATTAGCATACAAATCATGCAATTCTTTGCAATGAGCACATGCAATTCATCAAACTGTTCATGAAGTACCCGCGCAACTAGTCCATACCAAAGGAATGAAGCACATAAAACTACAAACAGGGTGGATAATTCCGTACACAAAACCAACTTGACTACGAATCATGATTATATTTGTCAATTATCCAAGAGAAAGAAACACATTATTATTGAATGAGACAGCATCGAGAGGAAAGTAACAAAAAGAGAAAGAAATGAACATCCAAGATTCCCAAGACTTGCTTCCTTATGCTCCCACCTCTGTTAGCTGGAAAAGCTGGCTGCTTCTTGCCTGAGTTGCTGCACACTTTAGCTGTTCAGCAGCCAACAATTTTGACGTCAATCCAGATATTTGAATCTGCAGATAGCAAGTTCAATTTAGGGCAAGAAGGGCAATATTACTCATGCAATAGTCATTTGCCTGGACTAATGATGCTAACAACTTTATTAGACAGATCAGTAACAATCTGCCAGAGGTACTAGAAGAATTATCCGCCTTACTGGACCTCAGAAAAGAAAAACGGAATGAGTAAAACAAGAAAAATGTACAAAAATTATTAGATCCCAGCTTGCATTGAAACGGAATCTACAGGCCTCCTGCTTTTGCATACAAGATAAGTTTCTATACGGGACATCCAATACTAAGATAGGAACAGCCGTTATTGGAAGTTGACAATAAAAATTAATCTGACGCCTTCACAGTTGTAGCAGGTAACATAGAGGTGCATATGAATAAGAAATATGAAAAATAATTGTAGGTGAAAATCTAAGAATGTAGCTTGACAAGAAAGTGATATTTCATCCAGTTGGCAGACTTGTGCCAAAAATAACAGCAAGGCATATAGTTATTGAAGCTAAAAGAGAAAGGTAATTCAATAACCATAAAAAATATGAAATATAGTTGGGCAAAACTCTGATAGTGATACATAACATTTTTCTACCTGCTCAAGTGATTCTGAGGCCCGGAAAAGTGTTGCTGCCCTGCTTCACTTGCATGGAAAGCCTTTGATGCTCCACACGCTGAAGCTGCGATGACAACTGGAGCAAATCGATAGTGGGTCCATCTTCACAAGAAAGTTGATCCTTGTGGTTCACAAAATTTGGACCTTGAACGATCCCATTGACGCCACAAGTGTTGCTAGAAAATAGTATCTGGTCTAGTCCACCTTCTGCAGAATTGACCCCAGATGAATTGAATGTGTTGGACATTCTACCTGCTGAATCCTGAGGACTAAGTCCCAGGACTTCTTTAGATGCTTGAGTCACACTGTAACGTGAATTATTACCTGGGGAAATCAGGGGATGGGCGGCACGAAAAACAGTGGAATGATTTGACGAGCCCCGTGATTGAGATGACAGAAGAGAGAGAGCATTGCTGGAGTTTGATATCCCCGATAGCCCATGAATAGTAGAAGATGTGTCCAAGACATGCAAGACTTCAGACCCAGTTGAGGTGGTGTGGAACAATGAAGGGGAAACAAAATCTGATCCTCGCATATCATGCAGAGATGAGATGGTACTCTCATTAATTCTGCTCGTTGTTACAGCGGGTTGTCCTTCATCATGGAGAGGTTGACATTGTTTCTTGGCATGATATGACGTGAAAACAGATTTTGGTTGCAACTGTCCATTTGAAAAGGGCATGGCAAGTTGAGGGCTACATTCAACACCATCTTCAACTTTTACATTCTTATACCAGTCATTCATCTCAAATTTTGGCTGATGCAGAAAGCGGCCACCAAGTATGTCTTGGCAAGCAAAAGATGATGTCGCAAAAGAAGTTCCTCGAAATCTGGTGCCTGAAAAAACCTGGAGTGTGTTAGTGGAACCGTACAGATGAATTTTAAATTTTCTCAAAACATTTCGCAAAATACGAAAACACTGAATCCTGGTTGTCCAGAATTTGCTTGGAAGAAACATAAAACTTCATAGATATAAAATTCCCTCCAATACAACATGCCAAACGAGAAAGATATGAAGGACACAAGATACAAACTTCACATTATGAATTTGTGCAATTAGTTAATTAAATAAAAAGAATTGATAAGGTAAAAAGTAAAGGATATGTTACTATTGAGTTAGTTTAATATGCACTGCAATTTTAACCCATGTTAAAAGATTTGTGGTACCTGAATCTTGAAAATCCAATAACAAGTTGGTCTTTCAGAAGAATTGCAATAGATGATGTGACAAATGGAATTAAATAAGATAAATGAAATGGAGAAGTGCACGATTATTATGCAATAAGAAGATACCTAAAAATGAAATGCAAGTTCAATAGACTAGTGATGAGACTAGCATTGTTGTACGAATATTGTGTATTAGCAATGTTATTTGGGAAGTGAGCCCAATATATCTACAAGATGAATTTTGTAAAAATAGAAATTTTGAGATAGATGAGCAGGGATACAAGATTGCACGAGATTAAAAATGATCACATACAACAAAGGTGCAAGCACATAGAAGATAAACTAAGAGAATGTCGCTTAAGATGGTTTCCTCATGTCCTAGGTAGACCTCCTTATGCATCCGTTCTTAGGTGTTTACACTACAATGATGGAGTGTGTTAATGAGGATGATACAGACCTAAAATCACATGGAGGAAGATCTGTCAACTGACCTACAATCTGAAAATGTGAACTTAACTAAATACACAATGAAGTCAAAAGATCCATATAGGAATCACATACTAGTTGAGATTAAGGCTTAGTTGTTGTTACACTTACATTAGGTCCAATGTTTGTTAATCTGGTTACAAACTTATATGTCAGTCCAAAAATAAGTGTATGATCTAGAGAAACTTAATTTTGGAGAACCTCTAATTTATCTTTAAGAAAAAATTATAGGATTGGAATGAAATGAAATGACCCATATAGAGCAGAATGTAATAGAAGATTCCCATGTCCAAAAGATGAAGGTGACTGAAATGAGGATGTTGACATGGATGTGCGGACATACCAAGTTAGATAGAATTAGAAATGAAGTCATTCGGGACAAGCTGGGAGTGGCCCTTATGGAGGACAAGATGCGGGATGCGAGACGTAGATCGTTCGGACATGTGAAGAGGAGAGGCACAGATGCACCAGTGAGGAGGTGTAATAGATTGGCTCTGGAGGGCCTAAGGAGAGGTAGAAGCAGGCTGAAGAAGTATTGGGAGAGATATGTCGTTGCTCCAGCTTATTGACGACATGACCATGGATAGGAGAGTATGGAGGTTGAGAATAAAAATAAAGGGCTAGGTAGCTGAGTGTTGTCCTGTAACAATAGCTTCAATACTTGACTTAGTGTCATATGTATATCTTCGTATTCCTGGACTTCTGTTATTACTTGTTGCTTTCGTTTCGGCTTTTTGATTGCAGAACCTAGTGTTTATTTTGTATTTTTGCTTCGATCTTTGATTGGTGTGCTTGTTGTTGCCCTTCCTTTTATCTTTTCTAAGCCGATGGTCTACCAGAAACAACCTCTCTACCTTTTTGAACATAGGGATTAAGGTCTGGGTACACACTATCTCTCCAGACCCCACTTGTGGGATTACACTGGGTTAGTTGTTGATGTCATATAGACAACCCCAACTAATCAGAAATTGAGCCGTAGTTGATTGATTCATAGGTATTATTTATAGCACGTGAATAAACACATTCTGAAGTTTAGAACAAGAATTCAAATGCATTCACTATCACAAATTTCAAATATTATTTGTTGAAAGAAAGTTTCTTCATGTTGTTAGGGCAAGATAAACATGGCATTGTTTTCTCTAAAAACAATTAGTGCTAAATACATCCATATAGAGTTTGAGGTTTGCCATTATCATTCTCTAAACCGTCTTAAAACTATATTTTATACAAAATCCATGATACACAACAACATTTAGATTAAACAAATTTTTACTAATTGATGTGCAATACAACTACAGTAACAACAACAACTGCACCTCAATCTCAAGCTAGTTGGGGGTAGATGCGGTCTCGCTTCAGGAATATGATTGGTAACTAGAAATTTTAGCTCACCTACTGAGGAATACTTGAGGGATCAGAGAGCTATCTCCAAAAGCAGATACTTTGGTTTGGAAAATAGAAAAGGATGGCTGTTTCTGTAAAGACTTGGCAGTGTTTTATTCAGAAATGGCAGAAACAATCAGTGGCCTTGAGAGTCCTATAAAAATAAAGATGGTGTGTTTCGCTTGGATTACTTTGCATAGAGCAAGTCTTACTCAAGAAAACTACATAGATGGGGGATCATCATTTGCAGCTGATACTACAAATGTGAAAAGCAGTGGGAGCCTCATTATTTTGCATTGCTCTGTATCCTGGCAGTCTGTTGTATGTTTTATCAATCTTTTGGGAGTGAGGTGGTAACCCCAAGCAAGCTAAAGAAGGTTACCAATATCTGGAGAAGCAGAGGATGAAAAAGCAGCTGGAAGTTCTGTGGTTACTACCGTACTTCTCCAATGTGCATAGGATGGAATGTGGGGAAGAAAAGGAACTTTAGATGAGAGAAGTGGTACAAATTCTAGATGTTCATAATCCTTGGCTTTTTGGTGTAAAATGAAAGATGTAAATCATTTTGATACCTTGTTGAATATTTTTAACTCTCTGCAATACAGATAGGAGATAAAGTCTTGAATCATGTACAGATTTCAGCATGCTCATTTTGGCAATAAAATGTACTAATCAATTTATAGGAAATAGTCCAGAAACTGGTAGTCATGCATCTTAGTGAGTTTCATATTAGAGAGGGAAACTATAATATGCAAAACTAAGGACTACTTTTACAGCAAATGACTAAAACAGCCCGAGTGCCTACCAGTATGGGGCTTCCTTCGGCGCTCGTTATGACCTGCAAGACGTTTCCTGCAGCTCCGTTTGCCATCATCAAATTCAGCCAGCAGATGGAACCTACAAGTAAAGCAGCAAAATATGATTTACATAAGCTGCAAAGAAGAGAACATCTCTTACTGCAACAAAAAGAAGAAAGACAACAGCTAAGTTTTATAAGACTTGCAAATAAAGATGCCATTATCAATCAAATTATTCATAGAGATTGAAAAAGTATGCTCTAAAAGAGATTGTACACATTTCACAAATTTGACACACAAGTAGTTCGGGATGAAAAGGATAAAAATGGACTATTTTAAGACTGAGGGGTATAGTTAATAGATTAATTGCACAGCCTGCACTATGATTGGCTAATAGAAACTCTTTTTCCAAATTTAGAATACTGCCTTTGGAGGCAAAGTATTAACCTGCTACATTGCTGACAAAACCTTTGCTCAATGCCGTTTACGATAACCTTAGCTGTCTTTGAGTGAACCTCACAAACTTTATGCCTCTTGTGATAATCCTTACAAGAGCTGAGATCCTTCCCACAACCTTGAACCTGACAAAATGGATGGGAACTCACACCTCCTGCTCTCATTCTCTTGGTTGGAACAATGGACTCAGCACAAGATACATTAGGCATAATCTTGGGAGATTTGTAAACATTTGCATCTATTTGATCAGGAAATCTTCCAAGCTTCAAATCAATAAGTGATGAATCTCTAGAGTTTGATTCCACAACTGAGCTTGATAACTTGGAACTAGACTTAGATTTATCTTCCCCAGAATATGCACTAGGACTAGCTGCCACTGAACCAAAAAAACTTTGGTCACTGAACGTAGTTTTTCTCATCAAATTTTGAGAACCTAATTCAGGAAATCCTTGATTATTAGTACTACCTTCTTGACTTGAGCACATAACATAGCTGCTAGGGGTCTTCAATTCCCAACCCATTAATCCATTTTTAGCTCTCCCCATTCCATCATTTACAGAAACTGATTCCTCTGATATGAAACCCTTTCCCCCTGAGAGATAGCTCCAAGACTCCATTTTCCCAAGAATTCAATTATTTCTACAATAATTTCATACAAACCCAATATGCTGCTATACTCTTCCACTCAGGAACCGCTTTGAATTTTCAGCTCCATAACCAAAAACACACTTGACAAGCTCAAGAACTGCTGAAAAACAAAAATATTCTTGAAAACCCAGTAAAAGGGAAGTCATTAAACACTATAAAAAGGACAACTGAAAGGAGCAGAAATAGGAGGAAACCCCATAATAACAGTTATCAATCAAGAAGCAAGTAGACAAGTTAAATATTTGCCTCCTTAGTGGAAGCAAAAGGAGCTATAGCAAGAAAAAGTAGTACACAGTTGGTAAGTGAAAAGAAGTGGTCCAAATATACTCAACATTATACAGAATAGAAAGCTGCCAAAATGACAGAAAAATGTGAGAAGTTGGGAAAGGAGAAAGGAAGGGATCTGATGCAGGGATATGGGTTAAGTGTACCACAAACAAATCAAGTGGGTGAGTTTTTTGTGTGTAATTTTGAGATATGATTCAGTGAAAGAGATGTGGCATTATAATTTTTTGGGGTAACAGTTCCATGGAATAGTATATGGCTGTCTCTCTCTCCATTGTAAGAGATTGAATGAGATAAAAGCCACTTGTTTGCTACTTTGCTTTGCTTGTAGGTAATTTGCTATCCAGACACCTTTTTTTTCTTTTTCTTTTTTGGTTTAAAATAAAGAAAATGAAAAAGAATAAAGCAGCAGACACCACTATATTCATATAAAGTAGGAGAAAAAAATATCAAATGAAAAATAATCTTTGTTTTTTCATAAGATAATAATATCCAGATGAAAAAGTCTCACGTGCTTCACAAAATAAAAGAAACTCGTTTCTTAGAACATATTTTAATTTATATGAGAGAAGAACAATTAGAAATGGAAATAATATCTGTATTATTTTTTCGTACTTCATGATTGTGTTTACAATATAATATCAAGTCAAAGCTGACAGAACTCTTCCTTTGGCTTAAATAATTTACACTGGAATTGAAAAATATTGCTGGTATTATAATTGAGTTAAAGTTTACTACAAAACCATTCTCTTTTTTTTTTCCCGTAAAAAAGGTCCTTGAGATAATTCAACTTTTATGTACTTTGTTTGATCATTTAAGTTTGTAGGGACAAAATATATAGAAGATAAGATCTTATATGTTTTGTGGGACGACCGAGGCAGGAAAGCCTTTTTGACGCACAGTGCTTTTTTCTGTTATTCATTGTAAAAGTTATTTTAATATTTGTATCAAAAAAATAAATACATAATTCAGATTTCGTAAGTGGAGAGAAAAAAAATGAAAAATGTCACTGATATTGGAGTATCTGACAGAACGAAGTGATAATAATCTAACGCAGCAAATACATAATTTTCATCAAAGGATTTCAAAAAAAAAAAAAAAGACATTATCTACTATAATGTTTATTTATCATTTTGATCTTATATACATATTATAACTAGCAAAGAGGTTCGGAACCTTCGGCTCGTAACTTCGCCAATAATTGTGGACGCCGGACAGTGGTAATGCATTAGTTAATGGTTTTCGTGAATTTAGTAATTTTTTTATCTAAATTTTATATTTTTATTAAAAAATTCATTAAATGTATAAGAATATTTAACTTGAAATTCAGTCCGTTAATTCAATTATTATTGTATATTAACTTGAGACTTTTATAGAAAAAATAACACTGCATAACCATTGTAAAAATAATAGCCGAAAAGATGTATAAAATTTATATATTTTTTTTTATATATGTACATGCTGTTGAATAAAGTAAGCAACAAATTGAAAATCTGAGTGAATTTTTCTTAACTTCATTGATATATTAAACCGAAGCAAATATTGTCTTTATATAAGCTTACAAATAAATAGATCACTAAGTCACTAAACTGACCACTATTACCATTAGTAAAGCAACAATTATCCACTACCATTAAATCATAAAACTATACCATAATTATAGCTAACTAATCCAAGTATATAGGACACTACTAACAAACTCAAATTTGACCAAGTCCCACTTTGAATCATTTGTCAATATGCCCCCTGGATTTAAAGTTACAAACACCAAGCAAAGCTCTTAAGTAGACAAACTTGTCTGCTGTCAAAAACTTTGTCAATATATCAACTAATTGCTCATATTTGCCACTATGCTTCAGAATTATCTTCTCATTCGCAACCAAACCACGGATGAAATGAAAGCGGACATCAATGTGCAGTTTTGCTGTGAAAAGTTGGATTCTTTGTTATGGAGATCGATGCTTTGTTGTCACAGTATATCTCAATTGCACTTTCTTGCTTATGTCGAAGTTCTGCTAAGATGTTTCTTAGCCAGATAGCTTGGCAAGCTGTTGAAGTGGCTGTAATGTACTCATCTTCAGAGGTGGATAAGGTTGTTGTAGCTTGCTTCTTTGAGCTCCAAGTTATTACTCCTGATCCAAGAGAAAAAACATGTGCTGCAATACTCCTTCTATCATCCAGCGATCCTGCATAGTCACTATCAATAAAATCACATAATCTGAAATTGGAAACTTTTGAGTATCGAATCCCGTAGTTCATAGTTCCAGCAAGGCAAAATACATAAGTTGGCACCCGAACTATGGACCAAATCCCCGTTACGCACTTTCTGTGGACGAAAATAATGTTACACACTCAACCACTTGAAAGTGTGTTTTAGACACATAACTTTTTTCTTGACCATTTTACTTAAATATGGGTAATGTCACACACCAATAAGGTTGTGATGCGTGTTATTAACATAAATAAATAAAAATAAAATTACACATATACCCTCATCTTCTCCAACTCTATCTCTTCCACCTCCATCTCCTCCTCCATGGACCACTTGAAAAACTGGAACACATGATTCAACCCAAAAATTAGGATCCCAAGTGATTTAATCCCAGAAAGAAATAAAAACATCAAAAGCCAATAAGACACGGCTCATACCATCGTATCATCATTACAACAAGGCCATTGTTAAAAAAAAAATACAACAATGGCAAAGGTAGATTAAAAATAGATAAAGAACAATCTTCTCTCTACAATTGCTTGGGTACCATATCTACTTCAACAAAGACATAAGCTGGTTATTTTCATTTATACCTCTCTTCCAAAATTTTGTTTGTCATTCCCATGGCTGCCTTCGTCACTACCAACTTTCAGAATAAAAAATTCAGCATCCTCCTCAACATGAGAAGCTAAGAATCCTAAATCCGAGATAGATAACCGCAAAATTAAAGGAAAAAACGGATGCACACGATAGATGTAGCTGAACTTACTCACAAGAAAAAAAAAACTATACTAATTGAAAAATTTGCGATGATGACAAATTTTATTTAAATGTGAATGAAATCAAACATATAAAAAAGGAGGCTAGAGAAGGAAATAGATTGGAACCTTGAGATTAATGAAAACTATGTATAGTTAAGAGGAAATCAGAAGTAATAATTTGAGAAAGAAAAAGAAAAGAAGGGATTTGGGGGGGTGGAGAGAGGAGGTGTTAGCTGGCACAAGAGAGAGATAGAGGAAGGGTGGGGAAGATGAGGGAATTGCTGACACGTGGCATTAAATAAATTATTAGACAGCATTTTTATTAGTAGACGCGCTTCAATCGTGGTGTTCTACACATGCTGAGTCCTGGTCAAAGGAGGTGTGTATTAGCCACACTTTTTAAAAGGTTGAGTGTGTAATATTATTTTCGCCCACAGAAAATATATAACGGGAACTTGGTCCATAGTTCGGGTGCCAACTTATGTATTTTGCCTTCCAGCAATATAGCGCAAAACTTTTTTGCTGCTCCAAAATGAACCTTTGAAGGTTGTTGCATAAACCTGGAAAATAACGCCAACAGGGAATGCAATTATCGGGGCGAGTGTGGGTTAGATAAATTAAACCTCCAACCAAGCTTCTGAAAGTTTTAGCCTCAGCCTTCAGCACTCAATCATTAAGCTGCAATTTTTCACTAGCGTTCATAGATGTAGTTACATGCTTGCAATTAACCATGCCTAATTTATGGAGAAGATCCCTGGCATATTTCCTTTATGAAAGAAGTATTTCATCTTCAGCTTGATGGACTTCAAGGCCAAGGAAATAATGTAATAAACTCATATCCGTCATCTTAAACTCATTCATCATTTGAGACTTAATTCATTCACAAGAAAAGTAGAAGACCTAGTGTAAATGATATCATCTACGTAAAGAAAAATAATAATGAAATCACTACCGTCCTTCTTCACATACAAGGTGGGTTAATTTTCACTTATCATATAACCTTTTTCCTGAAAATATCCATCGATCTTGCTATACCATGCCCGAGGAGCTTGCTTCAAACCATACAACTGCCTTCTTTAGCTTGTACCCCTTTGTCTCATTGCCACCCTTTATAAAACCTTCTGGTTCTGTTACATAAACTTCTTCTTGTAAGTCTCCACTGAGAAATGCCAACTTTATATCAAATTGATAAACTAGCCATTGCAATTGTGCAACCAGTGCTAGAACAAGTCTCACAGTTTCAAATCGAGCTACTGAAGAAAATATTTCTTCAAAATGAACACCATATTGTTGTGCATAGCCTTTTGCCACAGGACGAGCTTTGTGCTTTTGTAGGCTCCCATTTTCAGCGAACTTCGTCTTGAACACCCACTTCAAGCTAATTGCATTTTTGCCTTCCGGTAATTCCACCATCTCCCATGTGCCATTCTTTTCGATAGATTTCATCTCTTCTAACATCACTTTCTGTTATTCTTCCTTTTTAGCTGCTTCTTCGAAGGATATAGGATCTACAACATCGAGAGCAAATTGACAGGTGTCATAAATATCATTAGCATATTTAGGATTCGGCTTTTTAAGCCTTGTTGATCTTCTTTATGGATTTAACTCATCTGAAGACTCTTCAAGAGTTGGAGATGAAGAGTTTCTTCTAGGTGATGTCACAGTTGATGAATCTGGAGAAGCTATAGAAGAACCAGCTGGTGTAGCAGTAGGTGTTAGCTGTTGATTTCCATCAGAAGTAATTCCAATGGGCATAGGAACTTGCTGTTGTATCTTCTCATCGTTTCCACTCCAATCGCAGCTTGCATTTTCATCAAATACTACATCCCTTCTAATCATGGTCTTGCCACTAAGTGGATTATATAATCTGTAAGTTTTAGATTGTGTACCGTAACTAATAAAAATGCATTTTCGGACTTTTCATCCAGCTTATGACAAAATTGAGAATTTACCAAAGCATAAGCAATGCATCCAAAAATTCTTAAGTAGCTTACCGATGGTTTTATACCATGCCAAGCTTCATATGAAGTTTGATTCATGACAACCTTTGTAGGAGAAAGATTTAATAAGTAGACTGATGTTGCCACAACTTCAGCCCAAAATTAATTTGGAAGTCCCTTCGCTTGTAACATGCTTCTTGCCATCTCCACAACAGTGCGATTCTTACGCTTAGTGATGCCATTTTGCTCCAGAGTATAAGGTGTTGTCAACTCCCCATGAATTCTATTTTCTTCACAAAAAAATTTAAATTCACTGGACAAGAATTCACCGCCTCTTTCAGTATGAGGAGCTTTAATGAACAGATCACTTTGCTTCTCAACGTTGGCTTTGAATTTCTCGAAATTCTGAAATGTCTCTGATTTGTTTTCCAAAAAATAAACCCAACTCATGCTACTACAATGTCAGTAAAAAGTAGAAAATAACGACTCCCACCAAAAGATGTAGTATGCATGGGTCCACATAAATCAGCATGTATTAATTCAAGACACTTTGAAGCCCTCCAAGCCTTTCTAACAGGAAAA
This sequence comes from Nicotiana glauca, assembly GCA_026770625.1. NCBI lineage: Eukaryota > Viridiplantae > Streptophyta > Magnoliopsida > Solanales > Solanaceae > Nicotiana > Nicotiana glauca. The sequence continues at coordinate 21,231 of MU736215.1, forward strand.
GACTTTCTAGCTTGTTTCCCATAAATGCATCCTTCACAAAATTCAATAGAGTCAAATTTTTAGGTAGTCCAAGAACCATACTTTTATCACTTAGTAATTTCATGCCTTTTATATTGAGATGCCCGTATCTTAAATGCCACAACTTTGAGTTATCAATTGTACTTGCAGCGAGAGCAAAATTCTCCAAATTAGAAGCATCCAACGGAAAATATCTTATTTGGAGTCATGCTAATATGAACCCTTTTTCCTGACTTTTTGTTTATAATGACAAAAGCATCGTTATCAAAGAAAAGAGAATATCCGTCAGCCATTAGTTGTCCAACACTCAACAAATTATATCCTAAATCAGGCACGAATTGAACGTTATCCAGCATTTTTACATTGCCATGGCTAATGTCGACACCCACCGTGCCTTTTCCTTCAACCTGCATCTCCTTTGTGTTGCCAAGCTACACCTTTATTTTTTGCATCTCATCAAGCTCTTTGAACAAAGATTTGGCGCCTCTCATATAATTTGAACAACCACTGTCCACAAACCATAAATCACTTGGCCTATGGTCATTGTGAATATGAGCCATAAAAAGCTTGTTCTCTTCTTCCTCATTCCCTGCTATCCCTGCTGCAAAGTTCATCTTCTGATCTTTGCACCAACAATTTGCTTTAATATGCCCATATTTATGATAGTGGTTACATTGAATACCACTCTTGTTGCTTCTTTGTTCATTGGATTGTCATTGCCAGTCAAAACGACCTCTGCCTCTTCCATTGCCTCTACCATTACCACGACCACGACACAAAATCCTCCTCTTCCATGGCTTCTACCTACTGAATATTCGCCATCAGCATTTTTAGTGGCTGCTTCTTTCACTTGAAAAGCTTTTTCTTCATTCTTTTCAAGTGATCGATTAATTCTTGCCTCATGTGTTTGCAAAGACCCCATTAATTCATCAAAAGAAAAAGTTGACAGATCCTTAGACTCTTCTATGGCAGTAACGACATGATCAAATTTTGGAGTTAAGCTTCGCAATACCTTTTCCACAATGGTCTGATCTATATCCTTCTCGCCATAGGATTGTATTTGACTGATAATTGCCATTGCTCTTGATAAAAAATCAGCAGTAGATTCTCCACTTTTCATCATCAAGGTTTCAAAGTCACGCCGAAGTGACTGTAGTCTCACCACAATGACTTTTGAATCACCTTGAAACTCTTTCTGCAGAATAGATCAAGCTTGCTTTGATGTGGTCGCTGTTGCGATCCGTGAGAAGAAACTATCATGAACAGCCTGTTGAATCATCATCAATGACTTAACGTCTTTCTTCTTGTTGTCTCACAGTTTGTTCTCTTCGTCATGATCTACATACCCTTGTTCTACCAAGTCCCAAAGATCTTGAGATTTGAGTAGACTTTTCATACGGATACTCCAAAACTTGTAGCCTTCTCCCTTGAAGACAGGAATAAGTGGTTGTGCCGCACCCAATGCACTGTCGTTACTTGTCATTGTTCTCTGTCTCAAATGTATCATTCAAGTTTGTGTTTTTCTCTACTCACTCTCTATAACAAGGTTCTGATGCCAAATATGTTGAATAAAGTAAGCAACAGATTGAAAATCTGAGGAGAAAAGCTACAGCGTACAAGAAGTTCGCTGGAATTTTTCTTAACTTCATTGATATACTAAACTGAAGCAAATATTGTCTTTATATAGGCTTACAAATAAACAGACCACTAAGCCACTAAACTGACCGCTATTACCACTAATAAAGCTACAACTATACACTACCATTAAACCATAAAACTATACCATAATTACTGCTAACCAATCCAAGTATATAGGACATTACTAACAAACTCAAATTTGACCAAGTCTTACTTTGAATCATTCATCAATACATGTTATATTTTATATTACAAAAATTATACAAGTTTTATACACTTTTCCAGCTACCAAATAGAAATTATTTTCTAGCATGGTCTAAAATTAATAATACCCCTTTTTATAGGAACTCATAAACTTAAAATTAGAATGGATATGTCACTTTGAAGGCGTCATTCTTAACGTTATTTAGAAGTTAGAACTTAAGAACTCTCATTCATTAATGGAGTGGGGAAAATATATCATTGAAGACAAGTTTAGTCATATTCGACGTCTTGATTATTCAATAAGGACAACAAGTCCTAACAATAACGATAATAGCATTGGTAAAATCAGGGTTTTAAACTAGACTGGACCTGGACCAAAACCATATTCATTTACAACTATTATTTCATTTTCAGGTTATATTCTTTTCCTTCATGTTTTAATTCCTATACCCATTTTGTCAAGAACAACAAAATTGCCCAAATTAGTAAAGGAATTCAGAAAGTACTGTGCTGCTCACACGAGGGGAAATACTAAAATGAACTTAAACTATGGAAATTTTATAGACGTATACTGTGCTTCTGTACAAGCTTAAGAAACTTTGTCCCTTCAAGTGGGAAACAAAAATGAAGGAAATAGAAAATGACCCTTCTTTCCCTTTTCTTTTCCACTTATTCGTTTTCCTTTTCCACCTAATTTCCATGTCCATATATAACTAGATAATATAACAATGGTACTTCTAATCCTCGCGTATATGTATTAAGAAAAATAGATAACTTCTTTTTCTGTTGTATCAACCCCTTGTCTACATGGATTTGATTCTTTCCTTTTCTATTGTAATAATCTCATGATTACAAAGATTTGATTTTATTTATTCTTGGCAAGTCATATGTTGTAATCTGTATATATTTTGCCAATATCAATCAAAAGAAAACAGAGCCAATTACTATCAATTGCTAATCTCTTTATGGTATCTGAGCCTCCAAAGATTTAAACGCCATTTTTTTTTCCGATCCTAACCATGGTCCCTCAATCATCGTCTTCCTCCTCTTCCTCTTCTTCCGCTCTAATGCCTTCGTCCCTTCCTTAAGTTCATAATCAAGTAACAATCAAGCTCACTTTCAACAATTATCTTCTCTGAAAAACACAAATTATTCCACTTCTTTATGGGCAGCAATTGATTCACCACATTGATGGTTCCAAGTCTTCTCCTCCTAAAGAAATTAACAATACTCCAAATCCAGAATACATGGACTGGTACATCAAGGACCAAATTGTATTAAGTTGGATCTTAAGTTCCCTCTCTGAATCAGTTTCTCTCCCAGGTTGTTGGTGTAACCACCGCCTATGCTGCTTGGTCTCATCTATAGACCACTTATGCTTCAGGCTCTAGAGCACAAGTTCGCACTCTAAAAAATGCTCTTCATGCCTTGTCTCGGGATAATGACTCCATTGAAACCTGCATGGATCGTGCCAAGCGATTATTTGATCAACTTGTTGCATTTAATGCTGCCATCACTGAGGATGATCTTATTGATCACATCTCTTGGACCATACTACAGACCATTCACATGTAATATTGAAGCAAGGTTAACTCCTATTCCATTTGATTATCTATTTGGCTTACTACTTTCTGAAGAAATGCAGCTAAAAAGTTTAAATTCCTCTCTTAATCCGTCTGTCATTGCGCATTACAATGCTCGCCAAAATACTAGTGATAGCGCACCAGGTAGAGGACGCGGCAATAAACGTGGAGGCTATCAATCCAATTATGGTCGTGGACGTGCATCTCACAACAATACTGAGCTTGTCACACCCACCTGTTATAATTGTCAAGGCCGAGGACATACCTCATGACAATGTCCAAGTCGAAAATACAATAATCACAATGATTTTAACCCTAAACCAGCATCCAACTACACTTCATCTCCTACTGCACCCACCAAACCGTGGATCGTTGACTCTGGAGCAACCCATCACTTGACTTCTGAATTGGAGAACCTTGGCATTCACTCTGAATACTCTAACACTGACGAAGTGGATCTCGTCAATGGTAAAACCTTACCCATTACTCGTGTTGGTTCTAATAATATTTCTCTCAATTCTCGAAATTTTTCCTTGGATAATATTCTTCATGTTCCAAAATCTAACACAAATTTATTATCTGTCCGTCAGTTCACAATTTCTAACGATGTCTTTGTTGAACTTTTCCCAAATTTTTTTCTGATTAAGGACCTCAAAACGAAGCAGCCACTTCATTGGGGACACACTAAGGATGGGCTCTATCAATTGACTTCAGATCATGTTTCTCTAGTTTGTAATTCAGTTTCTTTGTCCACTTGGCATGCTAGATTAGGTCGTGCTTGTTCAAGAACTATCAATAAAGTTTTATCTTTGAATAAATTGTTTGCTTCTGGAAAGAGTACTACATCTCTGTGTGAAACATGTTGTGTTAGCAAATCACACAAACTATAATTTTGTAATTCTAATTATAATGCCAAACAACCATTAGAACTAATCTATTCTGATCTATGGGGCCCTTCTCCAATTTCTTCTTCTGATGGTTACTTATATTATGTACTCTTCTTTGATCACTATACCAAGTACACATGGATATATTTTCTTCGTCGCAAATCTGATGTGTTCAATTGTTTTGTTAAATTGGGGCTTTAGTTGAAAACTTTTTTTGAAAAATCCATCAAACAATTTCAATCAGATCGGGGAGGGGAATACCAAGCACTACAACATTACTTAGCTGAAAATGCCATTGTACAAAGAAGCTCTTGCCCACACACAACCGAACAAAATGGATGTGCTAAATGCAAACAGCGCCACATCACTGAAACAGGCCGAGCTTACTTCTACCATTCATCAGTACCACCAAAATATTGGGACCATGCCTTTGCCGCTGCAATTTACACAATAAATCACTTACCTACCCTAAAACTCAACCACAAATCACCTTACCAACTGATTTTTCAACGTGACCCAGAATATAACTTTCTTCGTGTTTTTGGTTGTTGTTGCTATCCATGGCTTCGTACTTACACCAAAAATAAACTTGTAACCTCGTTCTACCAAATGTGTGTTACTTGGCTACAGTCTTCTTCATAAGGGTTATAAATGTTTGTCATTATCTACCAATAAAAATTTTTACTTGCGCCATGTGTTATTTGATGAACAACTGTTCCTACTTAAAGAAAGTGATGGGAGATCTTCAGTTCTCGGTCCACCGCCAGCACCGCTTTCTTTTTTTTTTCTCTTGGACAACCTACCACATCATTACCGCACCAACCAGCACCCAATGACATCCCCTCTCCACAAATAACACCAACACAAACATCACCAGAATCAGCTCGCCCTTATAGTTCACCTGCCAACAACATAATTGCAAATCCAATACCTCCCAGTGCACCCCGAATACCTTATTTATAATTGGATCCACAATACTTCCAAACTAAGATACAAATGCTCAAAATAGGCACCACATGATTACAAGGTCCCAAACTGAACACTTGAAACCCAAAGTTCATCATACTACATCTGCCACTCTCACCACCCCAACCACTTATCATGAGGCAGCAAAACACCAAATTTGGCGTTAAGCAATGTCAGAGGAAATAGATTCCTTAATGGCTAATGGTACATGGGATTTGGTACCAAGATCATAAGCCACAAATGTGATAGGTTACAAGTGGATTTATTTTATCAAGACCAAACTGGATGGACCAGTTGATCGTTACAAGGCTAGACTCGTGGCTAAAGGTTTTCATCAAAGATCAGATGTGGATTATGTTGAAACCTTTAGCCCCGTCATCAAACCGGCCATAGTTTGTCTTATTTTATCTATTGCAGTAAACTTCAATTGGCCTATCCGCCAGCTTGATGTATCAAATGCATTCTTGCATGGGACACTTGAAGAACAAGTATACATGGAGCAGCCCCAAGGCTTCCTTGATCGTACCAACCCATATTATGTGTGTATATTAAAGAAGTCATTGTATGGTTTAAAACAAGCTCCACGGGCATGGTACTTTTGCCTCACAACAAGATTAGAAAATATTCGTTTTAAAGAATCTAAGGCTGACAACTCTCTTTTTATCTACTCATCTGGAAAAAATATTTCTTACTGCCTTGTGTATGTTGATGATTTAATTTTGACAGGATCCACAGTTAGTCTTCTCCAGAAAATAATTCAGCAACTTGGTTCAGCTGTTGCACTTAAAGATTTGGTTCACTCACGTATTTTCTTGGAATAGAAGTGACGTGGCTAACAAATGTTCTTCAACTAGATCTCCCAATCCAAGTATATCTCATATCTCTTGAGATGCGTGAATATGCATGAAGCTACCCCTGTGTCCACACCATCTTCTCCAAAAAAATCATATCCAAAGATTCTTCCAATAATTTTGAAAATCCTACATTATTTCGGCAAGTGGTGGGAACACTTCAATACTTAGCCCTCACTCGACCAGACGTTACCATGGCAGTCAACAAGGCAACTCAATTCATGCACTCACCCTCTGTAAATCATTGGCTAGCCGTGAAACGAATACTCAGGTACTTAAAAGGAACAATTGATCATGGTCTTATTCTCAAACCTTTAAGCTCTCCAACTCTGTTTTCTTTGTCTGATGCGGATTGGGGTGGTGACAAAATAGACCAAAAAAGTACCTCAGCATATGTCATCTTCTATGGCACTAATGTCATCTCATGGTGTTCGAAGAAACAAAACATAGTTGATCGGTCTAGCACAGATTCAGAGTGCAGTGCCTTAAACATCAACAACATTTGAAGTTTACTAGTTGCAATGTCTTCTTACAGAGCTCCAGCAACCCCTTCATATCATTTCAAAAATCTGGTGCGACAATGTGTTGGCCATATATCTAGCAGCCAATCCAATGTTCCACGCCCGCTCAAAACACCTTGAACTTGATTTTCATTTTGTCTGGGATCAAGTTAGAAAGAAAAATCTTCAGGTGTTTATTCCCACAGTTGATCAGCTAGCTGACATCCTAACAAAACCATTGTCCAAGCAACAGTTTCTTCATTTAAAGGCCAAACTTATGGTACTTCCTCCCATCTGTTTGCGGGGGAGGGGGGGGGGGAATTAAGGAAAATAGATAACTTTCTTTT
>MU736215.1:28559-43448 GCA_026770625.1 Nicotiana glauca
GGGGGGGGGGTAATTAAGGAAAATAGATAACTTTCTTTTCTGTTGTACCAATCTCTTGTCTACAGGGATTTGATTCTTTTCTTTTTGTTATTTGTGGCTTGAATTATTTTCTTGTATTTTTAGAAAACCCATAGTCCCTATAGGTTTAGGAAAGCCCATTGTCCTAATAGATTTGGGAAAGGAAAAACTATAGTCCTTGTCAAATTGGGAAATTTTTCTCATAGATGTTTGTGACCTTTTGGGATCTATATATATGGGTTATAGTTGGGGATTCTATAGATTATATTGTGCTTTTCTTCTCATTCATAGTGAAAAACTCTCTCTTCTTTTGCCCCGAGAATTAGGCTTAGTCGAACCTCATTAAATCCTTGTGTTGATTTTTCTTCTCTATTTGCTTTGTGTGAGATTGTGCTAGTTAACCCATGATATTCTGCAATAATTGGTATCAAAGCAAGTTTCGCATTTTTACACATAATTTAGGGTTAAGATGTCATCCTCTTCAACAAAGTACGAAGTACATAATTTGACGGAGGTTCTAGTTTCAGTCTATGGAAGATTAGGATGAAATCGTCCCTGGTGTTACAAGGATTATGGAATTGATGAGGATTTTTCTGAAGATATGAAAGAGACAAAGAAGGAAAACCTGAAGGAGGGCTTTGAGTGCGATCTTCATGAGCGTTACAAATAGCATTCTTCGGGAAAATGCTAAAGAAACTTCTACAGCAATGGGATGCAAGAAGCTGGAAGATCTGTATTCTAAGAAATCGCTGACAAACCACCTCTACCTGAAAAAGAGGTTATATAATCTCCGTATGCACGAATGTACACCTGTTAAAACTCACCTTGATCAGTTTAAATCAATTATAATGGACCTGAAGAATGTGGATATCAAAATTGAGAGTGAGGATCAGGCTATGATTGTGTTATGTTCTTTACCACAGTCTTATGATACTTTTGCCGATACACTGCTATATGGGAAAGACAACATTTTACTAGAAGATGTTAGTAATGTACTAAAATCTAAAGAGTTGAAAAAGAGCTTTCCAGACATCAAAATTGAGGGTGAGGGTCTTGTGATTAGAGGAAGAACACAACAAAAGGACTTTAACAGAACAAAGTCAACCACAAGATCAAAGTTTAGAGCAAGGAAGCAAAACTGTTATGTGCGGGAAGCAATGTCACTACAAGAGAGATTGTCCTAAGCTGAAGGAGAAAAGGGGGAAGTAGAAAATAGATAATTCGGCAAGTATTGTTGACATTGACAATAATTTCGATGATAATGATTATGTAGGGGAAGTTTATGCTGTGAGTTATAGTCATGGGCAAAATTCTTGGGTTCTTGATTCTGGTGCTACTTTCCACATGTGTCCACACAAGAATTGGTTTGCAACTTACAAACAAATGAGTGGGACTGTCTATATGGGAGATGATAATCCATTACCAGTAGAGAGGGTTGATAACATCAAATTGAAAATGTTCGACAGAATTCTCAAAAATATTGAGTATTGGCATGTCCCTCGGATAAAGAGAAATTTGATTTCTCTTTCGACTTTGGATAATCAAGGGTATAAATTTCACTCCAAGAATGGAATACTTAAAGTGTGTAAAGGCTCCATGGTACTCATGCAGGGTAAACCACATTCTAAATTGTATCATTTTCAAGCCAATGTAGTTGAAGGGGAAGCTGATGTAGCTTCTGGGAAAAGTGATCTGAATTATTCTTAGTTGTGGCACTTGCGACTTGGACATATGAGTGATAATTGATTGTCTTTGTTGAGTACGCAGAATTTGCTGAATAGGTACAAAAATCAAGTTTTGAATTTTTGTGAGCATTGTATGTTTGGTAAACAGACAAAGGTAAAGTTCATCAAGAAGGCCAACCACTAGACCAGAGACAAGTTAGATTATATACACTCTGACTTGTGGGATCTAAATAGAGTTCCCTCCAAGAGTGGTACCAAGTATTTATGACTTTCCTTGATGATTACTCAAGTATAGTATGGGTGTATTTTCTGAAAACAAAAGATGAAGTATTTTCGATATTTGTTAAATGGAAGATGATGGTTGAGAGGCAGACGGAAAAAAAAGATAAACGTCTTCGAACTGACAATGGGTTGGAATTTTGCAATTCTGAGTTCGATAATTTATGCAGTAGGGAGGGCATAGCGAGACACCGCACTTGTGTCAGAAAACCATAAAAAATGGTGTTGCAGAACGTATGAATAGAACGCTTTATAATAGGGCACAAAACATGCTTTCACACTCATGTGTTAGCAAAGACTTTTGGGCTGAAGCAATCAATACAACTTGTTATTTGGTTTATAGATCTCCATCCACATCTATTGAGTTCAAAACTCCTTTTGAGGTATGGTCCGGTTCGCTTGCTGATTATTCAAATTTAAGGATATTTGGTTGTCCTGCTTATGCTCATGTGAAGGATGGAAAACTTGAGCTGAGGGCAAAGAAGTGCATATTTCTAGGTATGCAACTGGAGCGAAAGGTTATAGGTTGTGGTGCACAGATAAAAAGACTCCAGGGATAATTATCAGTAGGGATGTAACATTCAATGAATCTGCCTCACTGGACAGTCAGAGGGAGAAGACAATAGCAGAAACAGATCGTGGTATCAGTGACTGTGTAGAGCTAGAAATTGAATCTCCACTAGCTCAGCTCAGTAGTTCTAAAGTAGAGGAAGTGGAGGAGGTGCAAAATATTGATCAAGACGATAATGTTGATGCACCTGGGCAACAACCCTATAGTATTGCAGCAGCCAGAGAGAAGAGAGTGATCAATCAACCGCAAAGGTTTGCAAACATAGTTGATGGGAATCTTCTTGGATATACGAATCCAGTGGGATTTGCTTTTGCAGTTGCAGAGACCGTTGATGCATTTGAGTGTTATAGCTACTCAGAAGCTATTAAGAGTACAGAACTAAATCGATGGATTAGTGCTATGGATGATAAGATTAAGTCTCTTAACAAGTTTAGGCATTACCTAGACTTGATTGGTGTGTGCAATACTCAATAGAGTCCTTGCGAGGGCTGAGGGAAAGGTAGAGAGACATTGTTCCTGTTGATGAAGAGAATTCAAGCCAAGGGGAAGATTTGTTATTTGTGGCTTGAATCATTTCCTTCTATTTTTAGGAAACTCATAGTCCCTATAGGTTTAGAAAAACTAATTGTCCTAATAGATTTAGGAAAGGAAAACCTATAGTCCTCGTCAAATTGGGAAACCTTTCTTATATATGTTTGAAACCTTTTGGGATCTATATATAGGGGTTGTAGTTGGGGATTCTATAGATTGTATTGTGCGTTTCTTCTCATTCATAGTGACAAACTCTCTCTTCTTTTGCCCCGACGATTAGGCTTAGCCGAACCTCGTTAAATCCTTGTGTTGATTTTTCTTCTCTATTTGCTTTGTGTGAGATTGTGTACTGGTTAACCCACGATATTCCACAACACTTTTCTATTTTAATAATCCCTTGATTACAAGGATTTGATTTCATTTATTTTTGGCAAGTTATATGTTGTAATCTGTATATATTTTGCCAATATTAATAAAAAGAACACATAGCTAATTACTATCAATTGCTAATCTCTTTAATATGAACTAGGAATATAATGCATGTGGTCTGTCCACCAGCATCATCCAAGATACACAGGCTAAATACCAAGCTGTATGGTCCAAATATACATTCAGCAGATATATATACACACAAATATCTCACTTTTTTTCTTGGCTGGATTTGTCTAATTCGCTTCTATTTTTTTTTGTGTGTGGCTTTTTCAAAGAAAAAAAAGGATGTGGTGGAGATGTTTCAGTAACGAGGAGGATAATCTTCCAATTTTATCTGTATTAATTAGTAGTTTAAACCTTATATATATATATGGATTATTACAAAAGTAATGATAATTATAAACTCACTGATGGTCGTAGCAGCATATCTTGTTTAAATAGTCTCTCACACAAAATGTTTTTCTCTCGCGCAACTCTTACTCTAATCAAAAGACCATTTTCAAATTTAAATCTCCTTTTTGTTGAATTTAAGTGCAATTACAGTTGATATGGAAGATAAATATGATTTTCACACTGTTTTCTGTCAATAAATATAAGCAAATAACTTACAAATAAATTAAAGAACTTAAACTAAAGTTAATTAAATTTCACCACTGCTACGTCACATCTACATGACTTCTTAAGAGGCATTTCAGGAATACCACGTATTCCAAATCAATTCTTTGTTCTTGTTTCACTTTCTCATTTCTTTAATTGTTTTTATATATTTAAAATTATAATGTTATTTTAGTTGCATTTCTTTCCATTTTTACCTCTGAAATGATCACATGCTCATCATGTGTCCACAAGAGTCTTTTTGATCTCCTATATAATTAAATAAGGTGCTTTTCGACAACAAACAATCCAAAATAAGAGAAAAAACTAGACTTGGGACAAAATTGCAACTTAAGTTATAGATGACGCACCACTTATTTAGAAGTTGCAAGTCCGATTAATACATTTCATACTTGATAAATTTCTTGGGACAATAATGGTAGGGGACCATAAGAGTACAAGATTAAAAGTTTTGGGACCAATGATGAGTGGTTAGGGAGAAGCTAAGTTTGGCCAGATTTTCAAGGTAAGAGACATGACTTACTACTATTTGTTTCGCGATAAATCTCACTGCTCTGAAATCATGGACTAAGAATGCACAGCTCCAGTGGGCTAGGGAGCTATGCCATATTCCATTAAAAATAATTATTACAAGTTCATTGACAATCGTTATCACTCAAGTCTTTAGAATTGTCAAACAAGAATAAGAAAAGAAAAAATATTCCTTCGTCACAATTTTAGCCCAAACTCAGTTGACTTGCTCAAATCGTCAATTTGACGAACTCAACCCATCTTAACTAAACTCATTTCAACCCATGAAAATTAAAGGTAGTGCACAGTTAGTCACTAATTAGATATGTCTTTACTCTTTAGCTACTGTTTAAAATGTATTTACCTTTTAATCATTGCTTGATAAATTTTACTCGCCCAAACGAAAATACCCATGTGCTAGACATGGATACTGTATAAATATTAAGGATAATGTGTCTTTAACTTCATGTGTGCAGTGTAAATATTAAGGACACAATTTCCTTAACTTGTATTGCACATTATGTTGTTATACTTTAGGACATCATGTCCTTAACTTCGTACGTGCAGTGTAAATGTTAAGGACATGGTGTCCTTAACTTCATGTGTGCAGTATAAATGCTAATGACATAGTGTCCTTAACTTCACGAGCGTTGTGTAAATATTAAGGACATGATGTCCATAACTTTATGAGTGCTGTGTAATATTAAGGACAAAGTGTCTTGTATTTGCACCTTCTGTTGTTAGTGTTAGGACATGGATTCCTTAACTTTATGAGTGATGTGTAAAAGTTAAGGACACCATGTCCTTAATATTAACACAACATTCATGAAAAAAGGGTAAAAGTATCTTTTCTATTAATTTTAATAGAGTAGTGACTATTTTTGTTCAGCATTAAAAATACTGGATAAAAACTAAATACATTAAAAAGTGGATATCCCACGCTAGTTCTACAAAATTGGGCTGATTTTTTTAGTCCAAATTGATCAATGAGTAACTTTAGTAAAGTATCTTTATTGTTTGATATGTTATATATGACCATAACAAAAGAAAAAAAAAATTTATTTGATAATTAAATAATTCATAAGAAAATCATACACATTAATTAAAGCTTGGGTAAGAGTTGGGCGAATTGGACTATGATCCAAATTTTTGGCCAACTTGATCCAGCCCATCTCAACTCAAAACTACTTTTGGACGTGTTAATTGACCCACATATTCATTGACTTAGCCCATTTTGAGCTGCCCAAAATCAACCAAACCACCCATTTGACACTTCTATTTCTTGGTATGATGCCATGGTTCTCTAAAAGTCAAACCGCAAAAGCAACTGTTGTTGAATTATGTGATGTGCCTCACACAACTGACATTAATTATGTGAAACCTCTTTTTATCTCACATAATTGTGAACTCATATTTATATATTTGGATCCATAAAAATTAGGGACCACAAAATTGTGAGATAAATTTTTTTTCACACAACTAATATCAATTGTGTGAGACAAAAAATAAAAATTTTCTCTATATAAGTGAACTGTTACTTTTTTGTTTCTGGTACTAATAGTAGTATAGTTAAGTTTGAGAAAGAAATAAGAATTCCTCTAATCTATTTTAATTTGTTTAGGTCCGAGATATACTTATTATTGTTATAGTAATAATAATAGTATATTTAAGTTGACTTCTCATACAATATTTTAGATACTCCTATTTATATTGTAAGTAGAGTAGCATGCAATACTAGATGATACTTTAGTCAACACTTTGACTAATATATCAATTGTACCTGTGTTATGATAAATATCACATTATGGTGAATGTCTATTCTTCTTCCATAATCTTAATCTCAAATGTTTAATGACATATTCAATGATATATTTTGTATGTTCAATGACATATTCCATGACATATTTTCTTCACTTTTTATGCCTATATAAAGACCTTGTAATAGATGGGAAAATACACACAATTGAAGAAGAAAATCTCTTCCTCTCTCTATCTACATTTCTTGTTTATGTTTCACTAAGTTGCTTATATTTCTTGTTTATGTTTTACTAAATTGCTTTCATTTTATAATACGTTATCAGTACGAGGTTCTACCATCTCAAGAAGATCTTTGAGAAAATTAAGGTACAACTTTTCTCTAATTTTTATATTATGTCTGATATTATGAAAAGAAAGTTTGTTGTCCTTGATATTTCGGGCAAGAACTATATGATATGGGTATTGGATGCTGAAATCCATTTAGATACAATGGGTCTTGGAGACGTCGTTAAAGATAAAGATAAAGCATCTACCCAAGACTGTGCTAAGGCCTTGATTTTCTTGCGCCATCACCTTGATGAAGGGTTGAAAATTGAATATCTCACAGTGAAAGATCCACTTGTTTTGTAGAATGGTTTAAAGGAAAGATATGACAACTTAAAGTTAGTCACTCTTCCACAAGCACGACATGATTGGGCTCATCTTAGGCTCCAAGACTTTAAGTCTGTTTCTGAATATAATTCTGCTATGTTTAGAATTACCACTAAATTGAAACTCTGCGGAGATAATATCAGTGACTATGAAATGCTTGAAAAAATATTTACAACGTTTCATGCCTCCAATATGGTCTTGCAACCGCAGTACCGAGAGAAAGGCTTCACAAAGTATTCTCAGTTAATTTCTCTTCTATTTGTGGCTGAACGAAACAATGAATTGCTTATGAGAAATCACGAAAATAGACCCATTGGGTCTACACCATTGCCTAAAGAGGATGAGGTGTATTCCCATTATGCTAATCGTGGAAAAGGCCGTGGCCATATTCGTGGTCGTGGGTCATGGCCATATCCAAGAAAGAAATTTTTCTGGTGTTAATCATCCTCCAATGAAAAATAACTACCAAAAATGGAAAGGAAAAGATGAGAAGCGAAACGCAAATGGTTCAGAAACTAAATGCTATCGTTGCGGTGGAAAAGGCATTGGGCAAAAATTTGTCGCATACCAAAATATTTAGTTGAGTTTTATCAAGCATCTCTGAAGAATAAAGGTCCTGAAGCCAATCTTGTCTATGACAATAAATTTAACATCACCCACTTAGATGTGACAGATTTTTTTGAGCGCCCTGATGAAAAAACAAACCATTTGATTGGTGATGGATTTGTGGTTAGAGATGATTGAGCAATTTAATTTTTATGCTTTCCTATTCGTAGTATGTAATGAATAAACATTTGGTAATTTTTATTGCACTTTATAATTCTTCTTATGTAATTTTTAAGAATATTTGTATTTCCGAATTTTATAAATCTCACAAACAAGGAGTAATATCCTATCAATTAGTATTCTAGTCTCAGTGATCTTTTAACGATTTTAACTTTCCTTTACGTTGCTTTAATTCTCTTTAAGAAAAGGTTTACAAGCATCATGGAACAACTTTCGTTACTTCACCCTCAATTATCTTTTTTTATTTTTATTTTATGAGTATGTTCTTTTCTTACACGGATCAATTAGTTTTCATACAATGTGTAGGAAAATACAAACAATTTTTACATGTAAATAAATTTGTTGTATTTGTATTAGTCATATGTGAACTTGTATATTTTTGTTGCGTAATTATTTGTATAATAATTAGAATTTGCCAGAAAATGCATTAAAGGCTGCTATTGAATTTAACTTTATTTCTTTTCTATTTTTCTCCAAAAATACTAATATTTATTCATATACTTCTTTTGTATGTCAAACTATGGGAAGCAAATATGGATATCTTTCAAAGCAAACTTGGATCAAAGATCAATTGTAAAAGTATTTTCTTAATTGATTCATATACGACACATACAATATTCAAAGAGATGAAATATTTCTCTCATTTAAGTATATGTAAGATAGATATTACTACAATTTCTGGTAGTAGTAATTTAATTGAAGGCTCTGGAAAAGCTACTATAACTCTGCCTAAAGGAACAATACTTATCATAGAGAATGCAATGTTCTCCTCCAGGTCCAAGAGAAACTTGTTGAGTTTTAAAGATATCCACCGAAATGGATATCATATTGAGACAATGGATGAAAATAATCTTGAATATCTCATCATTACCAAGAATGTCTCTGGCCAAAAGAGGGTTATTGAGAAGTTCCCATTTTTATCTTGTGGCCTGTATTGGACAAGAATTAGTGCAATTGAGGCACATTCTACTGTAAAATAAAAGGTTATTGATTCCAATATTTCTGTACTTTGGCATGATCGATTGGGACACCTGGATCAATTATGATGAGACAAATTATAGAAAACTCAAATGGGCATCCATTAAAGAATTTAAAGATTCTTTTATATAATGAATTTTCTTGCACTTTTTGTTATCAAGGCAAGTTAATTATAAGACCATCACCAACAAAGGTTGGGATTGAGTCCCCTGCACTTTTGGAACGTATACAATGGGACATTTGTGGACCTATTCACCCACCTAGTAGGTCGTTTAGATATTTTATGGTCTTAATAGACGCATCTTCTAGATGGTCACATGTGTGCCTATTGTCATCTCGCAACCTCGCATTTGCAAAATTAATGGCACAAATAATTCGATTAGGGCGCAATTCTCCGATAATCCAATTAAGTCTATTAAACATGATAATGCTGCTGAGTTTTCATCCCAAGCATTCAATGATTATTGCGTATTAATTGGGATAAAAGTGGAACATCCTGTAGCTCATGTTCACACTCAAAATGGCCTTGCTGAGTACTTAATTAAACGTCTGCAATTGATAGCAAGACCGTTACTCATGAAAACGAGGATGCCCACTTCTGTTTGGGGTCACGCCATTTTGCATGCAGCAATGCTAGTTCGTCTAAGACCGACAAATTATCATAAATATTCTCCGTTGCAATTAGTTTTAGGTCATGAGCCTAATATATCCCATTTAAGAATTTTTGAATGCGCAGTATACGTGCCTATTGCACCACCATATCGCACCAAAATGGGTTCGCAAAGAAGGTTAGGAATATATATTGGGTTTGAATAGCCCTCCATTATTCGCTACCTCGAAACATTAACGTGGGATTTGTTTACTGCGCAATTTGCAGACTGTCGATTCGATGAGACACTTTTCCCAAAATTAGGGGGAGAAGTTGGTGAAACCAAACAGGAAATTTTGTGGAAAAATTCATCATTATCTCATCTTGATCCATGTGCCTATATTTGTGAAAGCGAGGTGCAAAAGATTATCCATTTGCAGAGAATAGAAAATCAAATGGCAGATGCATTTACGGATATGAAAAGGATAACAAAATCACATATCCCTGCGGAGAATGTTCCAATCCGTATTGATGTGCCTATTGGACAATCTTCTAGTGTCATATCTAATGAGTCAAAAGCACGCCTGAAACATGGTAGACCACTAGGTTCCAAAGATCGAAATCCTAGAAAAAGGAAAACAAATGATCAAAATGACACTACGAAAGAATATCATGAAGAAATCCACGATTTAATAAATTCTGAGATTCACGAGGAATCCACTGAGACCGAGACTCAAGAAAATAAGGAACTATCAATAAATCCAATCGATATTGAGATAAATTTGAATCGAGTGGACATAGTGGTGGATTATGTCTTTGCATATAATGTTGCATCTAGCATTATGCAAGAAAGTGAGGATCTTGAACCTCAATCTGTTGGAGAATGTCGACAAAGACGTGATTCGCCAAAATGGCAAGAAGTAATCCAATCAGAGTAGAACTCACTTTCAAAACGTGAAGTTTTTGAGCCTGTAGTCCAAACACCTAATGATGTTAAGACTGTTGGCTATAAATGGGTCTTTGTACGCAAGAGAAATGAGAAAAATGAGGTAAAAAGATATAAGGCACGCCTTGTTGCACAAGGATTTTTACAAAGGCCTGGTGTCGATTATGAAGAGACATATTCACCCGTTACTTCCTACCTTTATGGCTCACTTGATAATGAGATATACATCAAAATTCCCGATGGATTTAAAATGCCAAACGCACATAATTCAAAGTCGCGGGAAATGTTTGTTGACATGTGATTTTTGACCCTCCCCGAAATTTTACCCATTTTTAGCATGTAAATATTAAATTTAGCCTTAATATAGCTATTTTAGCTAATTTTGACTCTTTTACTTTATTTCATCACAAAATCAAAAAAATTACAAAAAAAAAGAGAAATATAAATTTTAGTTTGTGTATTTCTTATAAACTTGAAAAAAAATATAGAAAAACTAGTAGTTTATTTTTTATCTTAATATAATTACGAAAATTACAAAAAATAGTTTCATTAATGTTTTATAGTCATTTTAATGTTGAAAAAATATCCGAAAATAGTTTTGTTTTAATTGTCAGTCTCATTTTGATAGTTATTTTACTTACGTAGGATTAATTAAATAAGATCGTATTTTTATTCACGGTTGTGGGGAAGGAATAACATTTGGATTCAAACGATCAATTTTTAGGCCCAAAATTCGGACCTAGCCCATAACAACCCAAGCCCAATATCCAAAACTAAAACCTATTTCCCCACTTAAAAAACCCTAGACCTACAAAAATATAAAAAAGGACCTAAGGAATACGCTGGAGGGGGNACAGACCCCTCTCCCCTGTAGTTTTCATCTTCCTCACCCCCATCTTCTCACAATAACGAGTAGCCATAAACGACCCCCAATTCCTGTCCAGCCAACTCGCCGGATAACAAACACTGATGGCCGCAATTGACACAAATGACCATGCCCCTGAACTCTAATTGAAAAACCAATGAAACACACGAACCCCACCCCCAAGTCTTCTTCTCCAAGAGAAATCCTTAGACCCCAAAAGACTGAATCCGCTGTTTCATCGCAAGAGAGTCCGGTTTAGCTTCTGTCTCGCCGGCGACAGAGCCGAAATTCGGTTGGCGATTTTCAGTCCAGCACACCAAGGGATAGACGCCGTTAAACAGGGGATCGAATAAGACCGAAATTATTTGTTTCCAACATCCCACTCCTAGTTCGAGCTTAGTCTGGTCATAGTTCGTTGAGTTATTATCGTTGGTTTCCGGCGAGGTTGTCCGTCGAGGTCTTCGTACGTGGTCTGCGAGATCCAAATGATTTGTTGATGTACATTTGAGACTCATTTGTCAATAGATTGGAAGGCTTATTCAAAGGTTCATCACTTATTCTCTTGTCTAATTTTACTTGAGTATAGCTATTTCATTTTGTGTTCCGATGATGATTGTATGGTTATGGAATTCACGAGTTTGGTTCTACTGTCTTAGGCTGCAGCATCTCTCTTGGTTATTTTAATTAGTTTATATTTTGGTGATGTGTATGGCCTCTTTTTTTGAATAAATGCATTGATTTGTTAGAGGGATTGAGTTGGCAAAATTAGGAGTTCGTGTGAGAACCTTTAATGGTTTCTGGAATTCATTTTTGAGCAATAAGGATTGGTTCTATTATTTTTATTTAGAGTTGTCACAAGTTTTTTCATAGAGAGCCTCCATGATTCAATCACTGAGTCACAATATGTAAGCTACTGAGTGATATCATATTTTTGCACAATAAAATCTAATGTTGTAATGGGTTCGGCCAACACTTGGTTATGAAATCTAAACAGTGCATGGTTTTGTCGTGAAGAATCACTGGGAGCTTAATGTTGAGCGTGGTACTTGTTTAGTAGACATGTATGCTAAATGTGGATTCTTGAATTTTTTCTTCTCTGGATTTTGATAAACAGTGAAAACAATCAATTTTTCGGCTATATTAAGGTCAACTCTTTCATTCTCTATTTGTTTTGTTCGAGCTTAATGTTAATTATTTGGTTGGTGATGCGATCCCTTTGTTTCTGTAATTATTCTCTGTAGTTTTGAATTTGCTTGTCCGGTTATCTGCTCGTGTCTACTCGAATTGGTTATAGCTGAACATGATGTTTTCACAATATAGATATTAGGTTGCTATTCATCAACTGAACTACGTCAATTTAGATTAAAGGGAATTGACGGCCTGTGCCTATGATCCGTCAAACTTTTTGTTGGGCTTGATCTCAATTTAATACTTTGGGCCTTAGAAGTGTTGGCCCAGGAGCAGCCCTTTTGTGGTCTCACAGGGATTCGGATCTTATGCTCACTTGGAGCCTAGTGTTATAAATACCAAGCCTTCAGCATTTCTTGAACAAATAGCAGCAGATGAGTTCGTTTGGGCCTAAGTACTAGGCCAGTTTGTTTTACAAAAAAGGCACGCCTCTCATGTAAACTGAACCCATTTTGGGCCCAGGATTGAACTAATAATTGATCCAGCGACAATTAAATGGTAGGCTTTGGGCCTTTCAAGTTAAGTAGCGGATTCGAGCTAAGGGTTTCTTTAGTAATGGAGACCGCCTTGTTCGAGTTCGGGCTTGAGCTTGGGGCCCGAATTTCCTTGAATACCATAATGTTAGTTTATTCATAATGTTAACAAATTAATTTTTTTTTGTTTTTTGAGAGACAATACTTAATAGAAAACCATAGTTCCTTCAGGTTGACCTTAAAATAATTTGAGGTGCGTGGCGCCAAATAAAATCACAAATTACGTGGCCATCTTAAAATACTTTATTAAAATATTTAGAATTCGGGGCGTGCCGTTTAGCGAATTTCACGGCCCTCCGCAAAGATAATAATCCGTTAGTCGCTTTAGACGCAATTTTTAATAATATTACCTTTCTAATACGGGTGTGCATTTCATGCAACCCAAATTCAAATCCAAAAATGTTGAATAAGAATATGTCGAGGATCCGGGTGCATTTCATGTGACGTGATCCGAAAATATGTTCTTAAACGACATTCACTTTCTTAAAAATAAAACTATTTGACAAAAGCAGTAATTAATTCTAAAATTGCATAAATAGGATAACATGTATCAAATCAAATACTTTAGCCAACTACGATAGTTGAGCGACCGTACTAGAACCACAGAACTCGGGAGTGCCTAACACCTTCTCCTGGGTTAACAGAATTCCTTACTCGGATTTCTGGTTCGCGACTGTTAAATAGAGTCAAACCCTTCCTCGATTCGGGATTCAAAACAGTGACTTAGGACACCATAAATATCCCAAGTGGCAACTCTGACTTTTAAATAAAAATGAATCCCGTTTTGATTATCCTTAAAATGAAAAAACTCCTTTATTACTATATCTCTTCCCGAGGTGTAGTAAAGGTGATAAAGCTACGGAAAAAGGAGGTGTTACAGCTCTGGCGACTCTGCTGGGGATTGAGAACCCAGAACTCCGGTTCAAGGTTCAAGAATTCGAGCTCAGTTAAATTGTTGTATTTGGCTTTATTTGGTTTTGATACACGTTCTATGCTTTCTGTGCTAAATGTTTACCCCTTTAATATTTGTTGAACTGTATATAAATTATCGCGAATCCCTCCCTCTTTCTGAGTCTTCTACATCATGGAGAAGGGTTCACTTCGTGTAACTTCTCTTCTGTTAAAGTCTTTTTCCTAAATTTAGAACGAGTTTTGGATATGTTGCAAAGTCGGGCGAGCTTCCGTATCCCCGGTACGCTGCCTCCCCCTCGGCCCGAGTTGTACGCTCGGGTAAGCCAGGTCTAGACCAATAAACCTAGGGTTTAAACCTAGAAGAACAAAACCTCATGCCGGATCCCTAGTAGGACGCTTGTTTGCATCATGCGCATTGACTTAGGGGACTCAACACAGGGGTTGGGTCCGTCTAGGACAGGTGTACCCAAAATAACATACCATCTTGATGCATCTTATGTGCTAGATGTTGCATTTATTCAAGAGTAAAAAGGTCATTTGGCGGACCAAAGATAGCTGAGGGCAAATGAAAAAAAACAGTGAAAAGAAAAAGAAGAAAAAGAAAAAAAAAGGGTGAGGTGTAAAAATAAAGTAAGTAAAGCCCAGTTTTGTTTTTATACATTTTTTTTAGTCAGGAAAAAGACAAAAAAAATATATACATGAAAAATTCGAAAAGATTTTGAACTTTTTCATCATTTTCAGAAAATCAAAAATCAAAAAAAAAAAGAAAAGATTTTGCATCATTTTTCAAGAAAAAGCAAAAATTATATTTTCTCTACATTAGTTGTTTGTTTTAATTCTCAACCGTATCCAATCTGCTCGAACTACGCGAACCTGATTCCCGTCTTTCGGGGCGTGATACGTAGGCAACCACATAGGGTCCGGTCTTCCTAGTGAGTTTAAGTTCTTGGCTTTGCGGGGTCTTAGTCAAATTTTGCACTTCTAGCCACCTTTTGGCCAAATAAGTTATTTTGCAAAAATAACCTCAATCATGTCTTGCGTG
>MDKF010959773.1:0-10819 GCA_026770625.1 Nicotiana glauca
CTAATTAATTCCCTTTTATTTATTTTAATTTTTTGGAATTCTTTACTTGGGGTAAAAATCACGTGCTCACAGATAGTAAGCGTCATTAACACTTGAAAATCAACACTATGCTACTATATAACCTGCAATTAGTCCTTAGTAGTTTCTATATTTCAAGAGTGATAAGAATTCAACTATTACAACTAAAATTCAACATATATTTCTAACAAAATACTGAAAGTGCATACAAATATGCCTTTACAGCAACAATAAAGTCCTTGCGAATTCAGTAATCAAAAATGTCATTGAAACTGAATAAACTACTACTACATTTGACTAACAGGATCCATACTTTGTACACATTAGATGCATAGGAACTTAAACAACATTAGTGTTTAGAACGCCAAGCTAAGATTTACATAAAAGAGGATTTGAATAGCAAGTTAAACATATGAACAACACACACGACTGATTGATAAAGCACACGTAGCTTTGTTCAAACTTATTGCCATTTATATGCAAATCCATATTGTTTACATAGCTTTGATGGGTAAATAATAGGCTAATAGGATCCGGGAAGTACCTGGAGATTGAGAAGGGAAAACCAAGAAGTGTGGAGTTAGTTGCAAAGCAAAAACATATCAAAACCCTAGCAACAGTAAAATAAACAGCAAAATCAACTTTGAACAAAAGAGCACAACAAACTAAAACCCAATTTCCATCGAACAGTACCCCCCACAACCTTTAAACCAAGCTTTTACAAACCCAAATTCAATCCATTATAAACCCCAGATTAATCAAAATGTGTTTTAGAAATTGAAAACCTTAGAAACCAAAGAAAAACAAAGAAAGGTTCAATGGAACAATGAAAAAATTTCAGCCGTCTCTTTTTCTGGATTTTGCTCTTCTTAAGGTCTTGAGGTCTGCCTTGAATGGCAAGGAAGAGATGCCTTTATAGGCAAGGAAGTAGGTCAACAACTAGGATCAGTTTCTTGCACTTTACACCTTCATATGTTTTTATTTTTGCTTAGGCACCCCTAATGTAAATCTCATAATTTCAAAATAGTCCCCCTCCCCAGCTTCCTAGAAGCTTCCTAATCAGTTACCCAAAGATTTCATAGCTAGACTACCCAACTAACTCTTAAAAACCCTGAAATTACCCTTAAACCAAGACGGGTCATGCGTCAATTTGACCCAACTGCTCCAATTTGAAATCTGGGATGACCCCCTTCCTTTGGACCCAAGACCAATTCAGTAATTCAAACAAATAAGTCTAGAAGGCAGACAAACATACTGATATTGAAATCCAACAAACTTTCGGACTAATGTTCCCACTTCGGCCCACAATTTAAAAATAAGGAGATTAAGAAACAAACTAAACTAATGAATAAAAGGAAAAACAACAATTAACTTCAAAACTGAACTAGGAAGAGACATGCGAAGATGATTTTCAGAGAAAGGAATGACAGAAAAAGATAAAAGAAGATAACAATACAACAATGGAAAAGAAGAAACCGGTACCTAACCAACTAAACGAACAAATGACTTGGACTGATCTTTGAGGATTCTTCAACTTCTTGGTCGAAATGAACCCTAATCGGGTGTTTTCGACTGAAAACATGCGATTAAGGTCAAATTCAACCTTAAATTCCCAACCATCCTACTGGTGTGACTTTCTGAGGTTTTAGGGTTCAACTTCGATCTAATTTTCGAGGGTCTCAAGGGGGATTTGAGGGAAACTGGTATGGGATTTGGGAAGAGGGGAGTGAGAGGATCATGGGGTGTTAATTTTATGGCATTTGGAGGTGGCGCCGCCACCCTAAGGTAGTGGGAAAAAAGAGCGGCGGACTAGGGTTCTGGGAGTGGTCTCTGAGAGACGAAGTGAGGAAGATGAATGGGGGGCGCGGGGTAGCTTAATAGGACAATTATATATTAAGAAGGACTCACTTCCCAGCTGTTCGATCATCTAACCTCGACGACTCAGATCTGTTAGCTTAACTAAATGGGATCGTTTTGGGTTAAGATAGACGGACCGGTTTGGACGGGTATGGGCTGGGCGAAATAACAAGGCTGGGGCGGATTTCCAACTTGGTTGGGGAAAGTCAGCTGATTTGGCCCAAATTCAAATTCTTTTCCCAATTCTTTCCCTTTTCTTTCTTTTATTTCAAAAAATTCTTTTCTCTACTTTTTTCCTTAATTAATTTTTCCAAAATAAAACTCAAATAAAACCCAAACTAAATCCTAAATTAAATAAATCCTAACACATTACATGAATTAACTCTAATTAAAGCCAAATTAAACGGAAAACTATCAAAATTAAAAAAAATCAAAAGTGCAAAAATAACTATTTTTTGTGATTTTTTTAATTTTTATAAAATAACTAATTTACTACTTAATTCAAAAATGCATAGCTAAATCCTAAATACAAATGCAATATATTTTATTAATTAAATAGAATAAACATGCACAGACAAATACAAACAATTGATAAAAAAATGCCACAAAAATCCACAAAATTGCAAACAACGGAAAAAAATATTTTTTTTTGAATTTGTGGGAGTAATTCATATAGGGAAAAAATCACGTGCTCACAGATGGTCGGGTCCATTTAAAGTAGTGCAGGTTAGAAAGAATGGAGATATTGAGCTAAAAGACCACGAGAGCAACGACACCTTTTTAGCCAATGGGCAAAGGGTGAAACACTATTGGGGTGGTGGTGTTTGTCATCAAAGAGCTTCGATAAACATGGTAGATGTGTGAGGGAACATTTTGTGTTGTACAACAACGTTAAATCAGGCACTTGTTGGGAAGCAACCCAATTTTTAATGCCTTCGTAGATTATTTTTTGTTTTTTAGGTCAGAGTAGATTAGATTTTTTCTTTTCTTTGTCGCTATAAAAATCATAGATAGGAATAGTGTGAGATGTATATAATGGATATATTAAGTGCTCGGGATGGGAGATGTTTATTAAAAAATTAAAAATAAAATTAAAAACAATCGGCGAACTACCACCAGTCTAGCGGCCCACGCTGCCTGGGGCGGAGATTCCAGAATGTGCAAAACCCCCAACAGTAGGACTAGCGCGGCACGCTGGGATGGGGGTCAGGTAAGTCCCCATATATATATATATATATATATATATATATATATATATATATATATATATTTGCTTTAGATACTTTTTAATTACAATGTCTAACCCGTTAACATGACCCGCTTACATTTACACTCACTATCTAAACCATACCCAAAACCTATTCTCCCTTTTTTCTTGTAGTTTGTAATTTTTTTCGTGTTGTAATACACATCCCCTTCTCAAATGACCCCCACTCCCCAATCTCCCCTAGGTGTATTTTACATTTTATGTTTCTGTGGTGGGTGGCCCTAATGTGCATGAAATTTGTTTGTAAAAGTTGGTTGTTGTGTTGTATATGGAGTAGTAAACTACAATTCTCTCTACTTCGGTTAAAAATTAGTAGGGCCATCTTGTTCCACCATTATTGAATAAAGATAAACACAACTAATGCCCACCATGTATTTGATTAAATGCTTGAAAGAGCAAATTATACACCTGGTGAAGTCTGAGTAGCCAAATGTAGTTGTATATGATGTTGGGCTAAGTGTGGGGTGTTTGGGGGCGATTTTATATAATCCGAAGCTCGTGTTGCATGTTCTCCATACCATAATCATACTACCCACACCTTGTATCACATGTAATGTATCTTGTAACCTCTTGTTAGAAGTAGTTAGTGTATTATAGTAGTTGTAGTAACTTAGACTCAAGTATTGATTGGTCGCACTACGGCTAAGTCATGTCCATGTTCGACTACTTGAATTGTATGACATGGGGAACTCGTGAGTACCCATCTCCTTGTGGTGCAACATTTGTGCAGTTTGAACCAAAATTATGAGTAGATTATGTAGAGCCTTCGGTTTTAAATGTGGGGGTCATCTTTGACTCTCACGATGACCTTGGGCGAATTTCTTGATTCGTTTCTCACATTCATGTTTATCATGTGTAGCTTGCTATGGCTCGTGACAGTGCTGCCAAGGGAAAAAGGAGTAGGGAAGTCCTCCACTACTTCTCCCCCTCATAAAAAATGCAAGCAGGGTGAAGGTTCTTCTCGGCAAGGTAAAGGAAAGCAGGTCGCTAGCGGGTCGAAGAAGGCACCATCGGGATCAAGGCCTCATTTAGCTCTAGTCAGTGAGGATGCCATCCAATGGCGTAATAACTTTGTGCCATATGGGTGATACATCTACGAATGAGGATTAATGTGAAAATTCTGGAAAAGAACTTCCTGGATGTGCTTGCCCGGTTGGTAGAAATGAAGATGAATAAGCTCATAGAGTGCCCGAGCCATGTAAATTTGAGCATGCTACGAGAACTTTATGCCAATTGGAACAGGTACTTGTTCAAGTCATGGGTCCGAGGAAAGGAGGTGTCAATGGATAGGCATTCCTTATGTGATTTTTTGCCCACAGAGGCTACAAAAGTTTTCAAACGCCTAAGCTACCAAGCGATACGTCACACTCTTTGTGGCGTAGATTCTAATGAAAAGTTGACATGGACTAAGGGGGATTCCCATATTGAGATGATCTGCTTCGACTTCAACAAGACTACCAAGGTGTGGCAAAACTTCGTGCAGGCTAGACAGATGCTAGTTCAGCACAACAGCGAATGAACTCAAGCCCGAGTGTGTATGATATTTTTTTAAGATAGTCGGGCGACCCATCAATGTGGGTGAGATCATGCTAGGGGAGATGTCTCGCAACCGCTTTGGGCAAAAGATCAAAAGATTCTTATTTGGGAACCTCTTGATGCGGTACATATTTTCCTATGGGGTATCGGAGTACCCTAACTATGATGAGGTGGTGGAGGCACCAAAAGGATTGCTAGACATTACATCCTTGTTGGAGTCTACGTCAAAGCTAAGCTAGGCTGCGAGGAATGAGAGGGGCGATGGTGAGGATGAGATTGGTGATGAAGTCACGGGGCCCATGGCTTTTGTGCCCCTGGGAGCGGATGATAATGATGAGCCTGGAGTTACGGCTGGTGGGCATTTTAAGGAGGAGGATTCCAACTAGCATTGAGTTCTTTCTTTCAACCTTGCTTTATTTTGAATTTGTTTATGCATCGGGGAATATTCATTATCTAAATGTGGGATGGGGGAAATACTTCCTGACATGTAATTGTATAAAATTATTTTTTATTTTTTTAGCTTCCTTTGGAACTCACATAGATAACTAGTTAGTAGTAGTAAAAATTAAACGAAAATAGAAAAAAAATCAGAAAAACTCGAGCTTTCCCCAAAGGTGGATTTTTTTTTGGATAGTTTTCTTGAGGGATTAAAGTCCGATTAATAATAAAACAAGATTTTCTTTTGTTTTTATTAGGATAGATAGGTAGTATCCCTTGGTTTTTCTTTGGACGTTGGTTCTTTTACAAGGGTGTATCTTGAAGCGAGTATTTAGTTTTTGTTTTTGTTTTTAGGATTAGGATAGGAAGAAAACTGAGTTGCTCTAAGATACCTGTTGACATGTTTGGTGCTAGCATATTAAGATATGGTGTGCGTTTTGTCTTCCTGAATATTTGATTTGAATTGTAATTCCTAAGTAAAATAAGTAGCCTACTCTATGACTCTTTTTTTCTCAGTTGTTTGACTTGCATGCCACCAATTGCAATATTGCTTAAAAATTCTCAACTATCTATACTTTCTTGACTTGAGAGTTGAATAGAACCGTCATAATTGAGTCATGTGCAATGTGTGTATAAGGATTCGTTGTATTTTCTGCTATACTTTGTAGTCTAGAATTTCCCCCATGTGTTAATCAAAGCGAAATCATTAAGTAGTGTCAGTGTGGGAGATGATGTAGACATTTCTTGCTTGATCATAGATGTGCTTGTCACTTACAAATAAAAATTTTTTGTTGCTAGACCGTTTGAGCCTATAGACCCTTTCTTTACCACCCACACTAAAAGTTGTATCCCAATTTTGTTCGTAATTTGAGCTTGTTGAACCTTTACCTTCGAAGGCACTTAGACACTAAAAGAAGTAAGGTGAGAGATTTGAAAAGCAGCTTTTAAGTGGAACCATGGAAGGGTCCATGAGGTGCACAAAAGTTGTGAAATATACCGCTAGCCAATGAACCTTAATGCATGGAGTGTGTCACGACCCCAACCTCGGTCGTGATGGCACCCAACACACTGCTAGGCAAGCCTGACCAATTTAATAACCTCAGCTATTTTTATACAGTTCATGAATTAATTAACACAGACAAATTACTATGTCATCATACTGAATTTCTGAAATAGAGTTAAAACATGCGGAAATCCCAAATGCTAATACTACTGCACAGCCCGAAGAATCCGGTGTCACAAGTCTGAGCCTCTAATATATGAGTATCAACCTACTACATATCGTTCTAAAGAAATGCGGAAATAAAAGAATAAGATAGAAGGGAAGATCTGTACTACGAACGTCATGAAGCAACCTTGATACTCCCAGATAAGCTGATCGGCAGAAAAGTCCTTACTCAGCCTCAGATGCACCTGGATCTGCACGCAAGGTGCAGGGAGTAATGTGAGTACTCCGACCTAGTGAGTAATAAACATAAATAAAGGCTGAGAATAATAAATCCTGAATAGTCACAAAGTAATCCTATAAATGCAGCAATTTAAACCAAGTAGTATAAAGTCCGTAAACCAATGAAAATAATTAAGGAATTACTGCAACAGATAAGTAAGTAAATAACAGTCAAATATGAAATGCAACACATAGTCCGGTACTCTCTAGTACCTGCTACGGCGTGCAACCCGCTCCATTTATTTATCGTCGACGGCGCTCACTGGGGGTGTGCAGACTCCGGGAGGGGTCCCTTACGGCCCAAGCGCAATACAAAGCCATATCGTGGCATCAACTAGGCCCTCGGCCTCATATCAATATTAGTATAATACCGTTGCGGTGCGCATCCTGATCCCATACTCCGTCCAGAATTACATAAGCCCCTCGGGCACAATAATATATAAATATTCAGTTCAAACTTCATTAAAAATATTATTTAAGTTTTAAGTTTGAAAACAAAAGTGGCTGAGCTTGCAAAACAGTATTAAATACTAGGACTGAGTTCAATTATATGTAAAAATGGTAAGAAACCAATAATAGCAATCCCTGAAGGATTCAATCAATTGGCACGAAACCCAATTATGACAATCAGCTAAAATCATAATGACAACAGGTGATATTCAGTCAAATATGTAGTAAATTCATCTATCGGGACAGACCAAGTCACAATCCCCAATAGTGCTCTACCCCACGCTCGCTATCCGGCGTGCAAGTCACCTCAATATAGCACTATGATGTGCAAATTCGGGGTTTCAAACCCTCATGGCATCATTTACATCTATTACTCACCTCAATCCGGCCAAAATCCTAGCTCGCTATGCCCTTGCCTCTCAAATCGACCTCCCCGTGCGTCGAATCAGATCAAAACCACAACAAATACGTCACAATATGCCAATGGAACACTACCCAATCAAAAACAATCGAAAATAGCAAAAATCTTGAAATTAGCAAAACCCGAGCCCGGGGCACACTTCTCCAAATTCAAAAAATTTAACATCAACGGACTCCTTATCTCGACACGAGTCCATACGTACCAAGAACTCCCAAATCCGAGCTCAAATGACCCATCAAAACCCAATTTGGAATATCAAATTTCAAGCCCTAGTTCTTCTCCTTTTTGCTATGATTTCATAAATTTCTAGGTTGATTCTACAATTAAATCATGTTTTTAGTTCATATAACTCACCTCCAATCAATCCTAGTCGAAACCCTCTTAAATTCCCATCCAAAAGCTCTCAAGGATGCTCAACAATGGTGAAAATAAGTCTTAGCTCGCGGATGAAATATTATTAAAAACCCTTCTGTCCAGGCCTCTTTTCCTCTATGTGATCGCAGCCCCAGGCTTGCGATCGCAGTGCAAAAAATTCAAAATCCAAAATTTAACACTACGAGATCGCATTGACCAAACACTTTGCCTTACGCGATCGCAGACTCACCCACGCGACCGTGATGAACAAAAATTCAAACTCTCAAGATTCCTCTATGTGATCGCACTAACTCTCCCGCAATCGCATTGCATGAACTATCGACTCTACGCGATCGCGAACACAACCCTGCGATCGCATTGAACGACTGACTTGCCCCCCAAAAAAATCCTTCTGTGCGATCGCAAAGCCTCTCCTGCGATCGTATAGAGCAAAACTCTGTGGCACTGACCTGCAATTTTCTGTAGCATCCAAAGTCCCAAAAAACTTCCGTTGGCCATCCGAAAACACCCCAAGGCCCCCGAGACCTCAACCAAAAGCATCAACGCATCCCAAAACATCATTCAAACTTGCTCCAATATTCAAAACACCTCAAACAATACCAAAACCATCAAATTACATGGGATTCAAGCCTAAATTCTTCTCAAACTTCCGAAACACGCATTTGATCAAAAACCCAACCAAAACGCCTCTGAATGACCTAAACTTTTGCACACACATCCAAAATCACCTAACGAAGCTACATCAACTCTCGGAATTCCATTCCGACCCTTGGATCAAAATTTCACCTATCAACCGAAATTCGCCAAAATACTAACTTCGCCAATTCAAGCCTAATTCTACACTGGACCTCCAAAATCACTTCCGATCACAGTCCTAGGTCACAAATCATTCCCCGAAACTAACCGAATCATCAAAATCCATATCCAAGCCTCCTAACACATAAGTCAATGTCCATTGACTTTTCCAAAACAAGCCTTCCTTAAAGAGACTAAGCGTCTCATTTCCTTCTAAAATCAATCCAAATCAACTCATTCACACAAGACACTCATAATGAAGCATAAAGAAGTAGAAAATGGGGGAAACAGGGCGGTAACTCACATAACAATGGATCGGGTCATCATATCCTCCCCAACTTAAATAAACGCTCGTCCTCGAGCGAGTCAAGAAACATACCTGAAGCCTCAAATAGGTTAGGGTATCTGCTCCGCATCTCCCGCTCGGTCTCCCAGGTAGCCTCTTCCACGAGCCGACCTCTCCATTGCACTTTCACCGAAGCAACATCCTTTGACCTCAACTTCCGAACCTGACAATTCAAAATGGCTGATGGCTATACATCATAAGTCAAGTACCCTCCAGCTGAACTGTACTGAAATCCAGAACATGGGATGGGTCTCCAATATACTTCCGGAGCATAGAAACATGAAAAACTAGATGCACGCCTGACAAGCTAGGTGGCAAGGCAAGCTCATAAGCCACCTCCCCAATCCTCCTAAGTACCTCAAAAGTCCCAATGAACCGCGGACTACCGTTCTTTCCGAATCTCATAACACCCTTTGTGGGTGAAACCTTCAGCAAGACCGTCTCACCAATCATATAGGATACATCTCGGACCTTCATGTCCGCATAACTCTTCTGCCTCGACTGTGCTGTACGGAGTCTCTCCTGAATCACTTTCACCTTCTCTAATGCATCTTGAACCAAATCTATCCCCAATAATCTAGCCTCACTGGGATCGAACCAACCAACTGAAGATCTACACTGTCTCCCATACAAGGCCTCATACGGTGCCATATAAACGCTGGACTGATAGCTGTTGTTGTAGGCAAACCCTGCAAGCGGTAGAAACTGATCCCATGACCCTCAAAAATCAATAACACAGGTGCGTAGCATATCCTCTAATATCTGAATGGTGCGCTCGGACTGCCCGTCCGTATGAGGGTGAAAGGCTGTTCTCAACTACACCTGAGTACCCAACTCTCGCGAAACTGTCTGCCAAAAGTGAGAGGTAAACTGAGTGCCCCAATCTGATATGATGGAAACTGGGACACCATGCAACCGAATAATCTCCCAGATATAAATCTCTGCCAGCTGCTTTGAAGAATAAGTAGTACAAACCGGAATGAAGTACGCGGACTTGGTTAGCCTGTATACAATCACCCAAATAGCATCAAATTTCTTCAAAGTCCGAGGGAGTCCGGTAACAAAATCCATAGTGATCCTCTCCCACTTCCACTCAGGAATAACCATATGCTGGTGCAAGCCACCCGGTCTCTGATGCTCATATTTCACCTGCTGACAATTAAGACACCGGGCTACATACTCCACAATATCTCTCTTCATCCTCCGCCACCAATAGTGCTGTCTAAAATCCTGATACATCTTCGCGGCACCTGGATGAATGGAATACCGCGAGCTATGGGCCTCCTCCAATATCAACTCCCGAAGCCCATCCACGTTGGGCACGCAAATCCGTCTCTGCATCCTCAACACATCGTCATCTCTAATGGTCACATCCCTGGAATCATCATGCTGAACCCTATCCTTAAGGACAAGCAAATGCGGATCCTCATACTGACACTCTCTGATGCGGTCATACAATGAAGACCGAGAAACCACACAAGCTAACACCCGACTGGGCTCTGAAATATCTAGTCTCACAAACCGATTGGCCAAGGCCTGAACATCAACTGCAAATAGGCTCTCCTCAACTGGAATGTACGGCAAGCTCCCCATACTCACCGCCTTTCGGCTCAAAGCATCGGCCACTACATTGGCCTTCCCCGGGTGATACAGAATGGTGATATCATAATCCTTAAGTAAATCTAGCCACCTTCGTTGCCTCAAATTAAGATCCTTTTTCTTGAACAAATGCTGAAGACTGCAATGATCAGTGAATACCTCACAAGATACGCTGTCACACCTCTATTTTACTGCGCTTACACCCCGGCGAAAGGGAATATATACATAAGCATAAAAAGAGTTTTTCCAATTAAAGGACGGTCGGAATGG
>MU736222.1:6717-25871 GCA_026770625.1 Nicotiana glauca
ACCATTAGGAAAGAAGGAAAAGAAGTTTGGTCAACTGACTTAAGAATCTAGAGATGGCAGACAGTTATTAAGATATATTAGGAAGAAGTGACAGTTGTTAACTGGCTGTGTTAGTTATTAGCTCATCTCAATTCCCTAAGCTTCAACTTTAATGTCATCAAACCTGTCACCCAACTTGCTCAAATTTTTCCTAACACTCTCACTTCCACCGACCCAAAAGTTCCAAATTCTTGAAATACACAAAATACCCATCTTCAACCTCACACTTCTCCTTCACTTTTTCCCAATTTTTCTAGATTTTTTACCCTCTCTCATACACACCAAGTTGTGTTGTTTTACATGGACTAGAAATAATCCCATATTGGTTTTTTTCAGTCAAGCCGAGGATCTATCAAAAAGGGTCTCTCCCTTGATAAGGTAGACTTAAGGTCTTGCACACACATTATTACCCCACTTATTGGATTTTACTGAATTTTTTGGTGTTGTTGTTGTTGGTTTTTTGTAGTCAATCTTGTACCTTAAATGCCTGCTTCTTGCTATGTTGTATCTTTGAATTTTCTTGGATAATGGTGATGTTAGAGCCAGTTTGTTCATACCTCGACTAAATCTAGATGATACCTGCTACCTTCCACCGGTAGAAGTACCAAGGTGTGTTTGAATTAAAGATGGTGTCTTTAAAATGGCTGTTTCTTGCTAGCATTGTGTGTTTTATCAGTTTTTCATCATTGGTATGTGCTTCTTTTACCCCAATAGACTGTTTCTTGATTAGTTGTGGGAGTAGTAAATCTATACAAGTTGAAGATGGTAGGGTTTTTGAACCTGATTTTGGAGATTCTGATGTGGGGTTGAGTACCAATTCACTTATTACAGTATCAAATAGTGAAAATGGTTTATCTGAACTTCATAATTCTGCTAGAGTATTTACTAAAAGTTCAGTATATACCATTAGTACAAAGGAAATTGGTAGACATTGGTTAAGGTTGCATTTTTACCCTGTCAAGAATAATCAGCACAACCTAAAATCAGCTGTTTTTTCTGTTGTGGCAAATGGTATTACACTGCTTCATGAGTTTTCCTTTTCAAAATTAGGGAAAATTGATCCTCTCCTAAGGGAATACGTAGTCGAAATAGGTGGATCGAGTTCGGAGAATTTAGTACTTACATTGACTCCAGCTAGTGGCTCAATTGCATTTATCAATGGGATAGAAGTGGTTTCTATACCTGAGGGACAATTTGATTTTAGTGTTATCCCGATTCCAATGGGTCCCGGGTTTGTTATCCCGTCCTCGGTTGCCTTAGAAACAGCTTATAGAGTGAATATGGGAGGTCCAAAGTTGACACCAAGAAATGACACTCTGTGGAGGATATGGAATTCAGATCATTCATTTCTTGTCCATCCTTCTTCTGTCCGCAACGTGACTAAGGATCCGAAAACAGTCAAGTATCCAGAAGGTGAGTCGGTTGATATTGCACCAAATTGGGTTTATGCTACTGCTCAAGAAATGGCAGATGCCAAAGTAATGGATCAGAAGTTTAACATTACATGGGCATTTCAAGTTGAACATGGATTCACTTACTTCATTAGGATGCATTTCTGTGACATTGTTAGTGCTTCCCTTAACAATTTGATCTTCGATGTCTACATCAATAATCAAACGGCTGTGGAGTCATTGGATATTTCCACCAAGACAATGGCATTGTCGTCTGCTTATTTTGCGGATTTTGTAGTAAATATGACTATGGGATCGGACAAAATTTTCGTTCAAGTTGGTCCTTCTAATTTAAGGACTACTCAAGCCAATGCAATTCTAAATGGTTTGGAGATAATGAAAATGAGAAATCCTAGTAATAGCCTCGATGGAGAATTTCTTGAATATTCCAGCGATTCCAAAAGATCGAATACTAAGAAACATGTCATGGTAGCAATTTTCGCTACGGTAGGAGGGTTAGCAGGATTATTGCTCATCGCAGCGTCCTGTTTTTTCTGTTTTGTTTGTTTCCGCAAGCCAAAGGTATTGGCAAAACAAAAATCTTTGTCATGGCTATCTTTTCCACAACAAGTTGGAATTTCAGAAACCAAAATCTCAGCAGGTAGTTTTGCTTCAACAACACCTTCACGGACCTTGGGCCGCATCTTCACTTTCTCTGAGATTCGTGAAGCTACCAAGGACTTTGATGAGAGCTTGGTCATTGGCGTTGGCGGCTTTGGCAAAGTTTACAAAGGAGTGCTCGAAAATGGGGTAATGGTTGCTGTAAAGAGAGGAAACAGTAAATCTCAACAAGGACTTGTGGAGTTCAGGACAGAGATCGAGATGTTATCTAAGCTTCGCCACAGACACCTAGTTTCTCTAATTGGCTATTGTGAGGAGCTCAATGAGATGATCCTCGTGTACGAATTCATGGCAGGCGGACCGCTTAGAAAACATTTGTACGGATCAGATATTCCTCATTTATCTTGGAAACAAAGACTAGAAGTATGCATTGGAGCGGCAAAAGGACTGCATTATCTTCACACCGGGGCAGCCGAGTGCATCATCCACCGCGATGTAAAGACTACCAACATCTTGTTAGACGAAAATCTCACCGCAAAAGTGGCTGATTTTGGTCTATCAAAATTTGGTCCTGCATTGGATCAAACTCATGTGAGTACTGCTGTGAAGGGAAGTTTTGGTTACCTCGATCCGGAGTACTATCGTCGACAGCAACTCACAGAGAAGTCTGATGTCTATTCTTTTGGAGTAGTACTTATGGAGGTTCTATGTGCTCGATCAGCAATCAATCCTTCGCTCCCGAGAGAACAAGTAAACATCGCCGAATGGGCAATGCATTGGCAAAAGAAGGGCCAATTAGAGCAGATAATCGATCCTTGTCTTATCGGAAAAGTGAGCATTGATTCACTTAGAAAATATGGCGAAACTGCTGAGAAGTGTTTGGCTGAGTACGGTTGTGAGAGGCCATCGATGGGAGACGTTCTTTGGAATCTTGAATATGCTCTTCACTTGCAAGAGGCTGCTGCACAATCTTTAGAAGATGAGAACAGTCATAATATACCGGATATACCTTACTCAATTCCACGTGTTGAGTCGGGACCAGCTGACGAAATTGACATTGTTAGCCATGGAGAATCAGATGTAACAACTTCATCTGGAGTGTTCTCTCAGCTAATGAATCCAAAGGGAAGATAAAGAAGAGGTATGTGATTGTAAAAGAAAGAACTTGTGGTTATAGTGTTCTTTTTTCATACTATATAAGTGGATTTATACCTTATATATTATCAATCTCAGGATGAAGATTCCTTGATGCATTTTTAGGTATGGCTTACACAGCTTACATCATGAATCAATTGTAGTAATGTTTTTGTTGTATGTGATGCCTAGGTTTCTTTTTCAAGTTTCTTTAGTTTTGTGTGTTCTTTCTTTTTTCTTTTCCTTCTTCTTCTGGTCAGGGGCAGAGCTAGCACTCGGATTACGGGTTCCGCAAACCTAATAGCTTTGGTCCAAACCATATATTTGTCTTAAGAAATCCATTGAATATGTACAAACTATTACTATAGAACACATTAACTTCAAAAGGACTAGAATCCTGAACCCATAAAGTTCAAATTCTGGCTTTGGTTATGCTTCTGGTGCAACAGAGGGAGCTCCTGATCAGTGGCCAAGTTGAAGAGCCAGAATGACACCTATAATGATAGTAAATACTATTGGAGCCAAAATGATACTTTTGGTATAATCAAATGGTATCCGAAACTTAATGGCCTGCCTAATCTGGATTCTTATCGCATAAAAACAACAACAACACTAGACCTAGTATATTTCACAGATGGAATCTGGGGATGGTAGTGTATACGCAGACCTTACCCCTACCTAGTGAAGGTAGAAGCTTTATATTGCATAAGACTCATTAGAAAGCGCTCCCTATCAGGGTTTCTTTATTCCTAAGATTCGAAGCTGAGACCTCTAATTAAAGATGAAGAGATTACATTCATCCTACGGCACCCATTGATGGTAATACTTTGATCTACTCCTTCCGATCCAAAATAAGTGATCATTTTACCTTTGGCACACCCATTAAGGAAATACGAACTCTTAGAAAAAATAATATGTATTTAACCTTAACTAATCACTACATTGACACATTGGAATATGTAAATAAGGGCAAATTTTAAAAAATAAAATTAATTTCTTCTTGATTATGTAAATGAATACTTATTTTGAACCAAAATAAAAATGTAAAATGGTAACTTATTGTGAACCGGAGAAAGTATCAATTAATGTGGAAAGTAGGGGTGTTCATGGTTCGGTTTGGATCGATTTTCTCTAAAAAGAAACCAAACCGAGTAAGTCGATTTTTCAAATATTAGAAACAAACCAAACCAATTAAGTCGGTTTTTCTCGATTCGGTTTATGCCGATTTTTCGGTTATTTGTCGGGTTTTTCTTAAATATAAGATATACACTATCAAAGACATATTCTGGCGATCACATTTTCAAAGGAACACTATCAAATTAATTGCCCTTTGAAAAATTTGTTATTTACCAAAATATATTGATGATAGTTGAATCAAATAGTGATGAATAATTTAAAAACTCAATTAAAAATATGTTATTTTTAACACGAAATGGATTCTTACATTAAACAAATAAAACTACCAATCAAACTAGAATGTAAAGGGAAAGAACTATATTAAAAGTGCAAACTATTAACATTTACCATAAATTCTCTTATAGTCGGTTTGGTTCGGTTTTTTTCTGATTAAAACCAAAACCAAACCAAATTTGATCGATTTTTAAAATTCAAAACCAAAACCAAAACCAAACCAAAAAGTATCGGATTTTTTGGTCGGTTTGGTTTGGTTTTCGGTTTGATTTGTTTTTTTCGGATTTTTATGAACACCCCGTGGAAAGTGTCAAACAAACAAAAACTGTTCTCTTTAGTTGGGTCCATTTAAACCAGCATAAGGAATCTCGTTGATCCTTGGGTAAGTTTAAGTGTTCAACTGGCAGTTGAGGTTGAGTGTATATTTTGCCATTAATATATCTCCCATTAGATATATGAGGTTTAAATAATCAATCTTGGAGTTTCATTCATTTTTCTTGAAACTGATAATTCCAAGATCAATAAATTTGTTTATTCATTTCTTAATTAGCTTTAAATGATGAACATGGAAAATGTCTCGTAGCAGGTGATTCATAAATTATGGTACAAGCTGTTGCCCCTCATATTCTAGGAGCCACTCTACCCCAATATTTTATAAAGGAAAATTGTTATGCATGTGCAACTCCCTGTAGTTCTCAAGATTCAAAAATTAGTATTATAGTTTTTACTTTTATAATTAGTAACTCATGAATGTGGTAAACGTGTTTAATAATAGAGGTCTTAAACAACATAATGCACAAACTAGATTCTATAAAAAGGCAGCCCGCTGCACAAAGTATTTTACATTCACGTATAGTTCGGAAAGGGTCGTATCTTTAGAGGTGTAATGTAGATAACTTACCATAATACAAGCATTAGTGGTTGCTTCCACGGCTCGAACCCGATCACACAGAGATAACTTTACCGTTGATTCAAAGCTCCCCTGCACAAACGAGATTCTATCTACGTAAAAAAGGCTATTGTTTAACTATACTATCTGTTAGAATTTGGCAATAAAAATACACTTGACATTACTTTTTAAATTTCATTTTTGCTCTTATTTTTCAAATCAATAAGGCGAAATCCTACATAGGCTGGCCTGCAAATGACATAATTATGATTTTAATATAAAAAAATTATGTTATAAATGAAGGCTAACTACAAATAAGATAAGTCCCATAGGAGTGATTTTATTTTGTGTCTCACACAACTTATACTTCTTATCTCATATATTTTTGGACCCATATCTTGCACATCTGGGCCCACAAAAATTTTGGGATCACATAGTTGTAAGACAAAAAAGAGGTCTGACACAACTAGTGTCGGTTGTATGAGACACAAAATAAATTTTTTTCGTCCCATAGTGATATTACTGGACTAGCTAATTCATGCCCCTACACTGCATGCAGGTGTCATTGACCAATGTGATGATTAGTTACTATAAATAGAATCCGAATGATTGGAGGGGAAAAAAGAAAAAGGAACTTAAAGAATTAATCTAATTTCATCTCCCTACACAGCATGAAGTGACTGACTATTTTCGAACTTTAAACTATTAGTCTAATTTTGTTTACTGTTTTTTTTTTTGTCTCTCACATTGCTGATATTACTTTTTGGTTTCTGTTGTCACGGATCTATAGTTTCTGAGCTGAGAGTCTCCCGAAAACAGTCTTTCTAAGGTCTGCGTACAATCTATCCTCCCCAGATCCCACTGGTAGAATTTTACTGGGTTGTTGTTGTTGTTGTTGTTGTTGTTGTGACTAGGGATGTCAATGGTTCGGTTCGGGCGGTTATTTGATAAAATTTGTACCATACCAATTTTTTGATTATTTTATTATGTATAACCAAAATTAGACTTTTCGAAATCATCCCAATCATGTCGGTTTCACTTCGGTATCGGTACGGTTCGGTTAATTTTCGGTATTTTTCTAAATATCATGTAAAATTCATCAGTAATAGTAGAATGCGCAATAACATAAATTCTTTTATAGGACTTAGCAAAACTTTCTAGACATTTTTACTGTTTAAAGGTGATGAATTAAAAACATGAAAGATGTTTATACTCAAGAATGAGTATAGATCCATCAACTATTCACCAACAACGTGAAAGAAACCAAATATTCTACACGAGTAAAAAAATATTAACCAAACGGAGTGATAACGCCAAACTATGCCTTATAAAAAGACACGCGGACGTTGCAAATATAATTTGAGTAATTCTGCCCAGAGTCGAACCACGGGGAATTAACCTCTCAATTACTTTTGTCGGACTTACTAAATTCACATAATCAATTTTCCCAAACTTTGTGATTAGCAAGTGATGGTATTTCTAACAACTAAATACTGGAAATAATTAACAGCTGAAAATTAACTATGCTTGATGTGTAAACAATTGGAATAAGGTCTAAAGTAATGGTTTCCCTCGTTGTTGATTTCCTTGGATGTATATGTCTTATAACTGTGACTTAGTTGTCTCTATCAATCACGAACTCTCCAGCTATCATAAATCTTTCTCAAGCAATTATGATAATTTACTAGACGCACTCTCTCAAGATACGCTAGCTAGATTCGCATTACAGTTCACTTAGATTGCACCCGAGGTATCCTTATCTCTAATCCAACCTCGAAACCCTCAGTTATGACTCTCGTCTATACTCCGGGAGTGATGTTGTTCAAACAACTACCTAAATATGCACTCTCTCTCAAGCAGATACATATTAAATAGGGACGTATACTACTAGGACTTGGGT
Organism: Nicotiana glauca; assembly: GCA_026770625.1. Taxonomy (NCBI): domain Eukaryota; kingdom Viridiplantae; phylum Streptophyta; class Magnoliopsida; order Solanales; family Solanaceae; genus Nicotiana; species Nicotiana glauca. The sequence continues at coordinate 14,102 of MU736222.1, forward strand.
CTCTCTCTTGGGCGGCGCATCAAGTACATCTATCTTTACCGATTAACCAATTTTTAAACGCTGGAGTAGATCTTAAAGAGATACCACTTCCTCATGAATTTATCTTGAATCGAGATCTTTTGGCTCAACTTTATCCCAGTTTGTCGAGGGAGCAACCCCATTTTTCACCTTGAATTGGCCAAAATATGCGAAATTTCTTACTTTTCGTGGAGGATTAGATCTTGTAACTGGGGGTCTGTGGCTGACTGATATTGCCCATCACCATTTAGCTATTGCATTTATTTTTCTCGTTGCTGGTCATATGTATGAGAGGGAGTGCAGAATAAGGATTGATTTCACTGTATCCGAGGGCCCTTTCAATTAACCATAATCAAAACGTAGATGAACAAATAGAGATTAACAACCAATTCAAAACTATATTAATATCACAACCAAGTCATCCCCAACGGGTTTCACCAAAACCTTAGATTAAAGTATTTAGCTACTCATAACGACGATAAAAACTATAAAATAATTCATAGTCATTGATAGAAGAACAAAGTACGGAGATAAAAATTGTTTTTTCCAAGTTGCCTCCTTGCCTTTCTTGCTTCTTCTCAAAAACTCGAACTCCCCTCTTTATTGGACTTGTTAAATCTTTTATAGTTTGTGTGGATTTGCTTGGACTTTCGAAATTGCATTTTTTAAAACTTTGTTTCCGCAACTGGACTAGCGCGGGTGCACTAAGGCCGTGCTACAGCCCGCGCTAGTGGGGTTTCCTTCTATTTTGGACTGCTGGACTAGCGCGGGCGTGCTAAGGCCGTGCTAGTAGGGTTTTCCACTGCTAACGAGCTTTGCTCCTTTTTTGCGTCCATTAATTCCAAATTTTGTCCAGATCATTATCATAAGTCCTCATTTGATTATTACACTCCTGTAAAATACAAAAGTCATCATTAGAGCCAATTTTTACATTGTTTGTACACTTACAATAATAAAGCATCCTTAAGTTAGAGCCCGAACGTAGGCCAAACTATACAATTTATCCTATTATCAACACCCACACTTAAATCATTGCTAGTCCTCGAGCAATCCACTATATTCTTTTCTAAGCTTTTCCCTTAACGACTCACACCATGAACATCTTACAAAATTTGCAACTAGTAGTGAGCAACTTTACATCAAGAATCAAATCTGTCGTACCATGTACATTCACACTTACTCAAACCACTCTATACAATAGTCAAGACTTACCTTTCCGTTGTGAATCATATGTCCTCACATCACACAAGAGAGTAGTTTCACATACAATGATATTTAGGAAAATTAGGAACTAAGATAGAAAAAATTCACTTGCTCTCAAAAAGAACATTCACATGCCACAAAGATGCACCATAGGCTTGTCCGTAGTGTAGTACTCTACTAATCGAGCCCCACTCAGTCTAAGATCAATATGACTTTATTTGGTTGTAATGTAGGCTAAGGGACGGGTAAGATATATTTAGATATAGTGACTAACCTCCCTAATCACTTTTAATACAATTACATTAAACTTCAAGATCATCATTTTGTCAGCCAACATTCCACCATATTTATTTAAACATCCCCATACATTAGGTACAATTTGTACAAGCTACCACTTATCCATCACTATATAATATATATTTTTTTCTTTTCGTGGTGCTTCTCTTTTTATGCTTCAACATTCTGCACCTTTTCTCTATTTCCATGGTTCCACTTCAAACACCAAACCACCAGCCCATACTTTTGCTTTTGCATATTTTCAATACTATTCTAGTGCTTAGTGAGAGAAGAAAGGGTTCAAATAGCAGGCTATTCAAACATTTGGGTAAGGTTCACAATGTGCTTACTAAAGAAATAGGCTTATAAGATCAACGGGGTTAACTACGATGTAATGCATTCAGGTGGGTTTAATTTGTATGTCTGGCTCACCAAAGAAATGCCTATATCCTTTCTAAAACTGAATGAAGCTACTATTTCGTTTCGCAAACACACAGGGCAAGTTCTAGGCATCAAATGTAAAGCTGGGAATACAGTAACACACACACACATGGCACATGACTCACTCCGGATTAGTTTATCAAGACATTCTCTTTTGAGTGTTCAAGTTAGATACAAACATAAAATTTTAAGGCACTTAAACAAGATTCAACCCTTGAAGCTAAGCGTTACACTCTAGTGTCTATGGTGTTCAGGTGTAGAAACGCTAAGGGTTTTTCCTTCGATTTTTTAATTCGTAGCCCATTAATCCTAACCTAAAACAAAAATAAAAACTACCTATACCCGGTTCAAGATAAACCCTTGAAAAAGAACCGTGGCCCAAAGAAAAATCAAGGGGGAGTTGTTACACTACCTAAAAATAAAATAAAAAAACTTTTTGTATTTTCTCTAGATTAACTTCCCTCAAGAAAATTTTCTAAAGGATCCGTCATCAGGAAGAGTATCTATTGGTCCAAGTTCAGATGAAGTTTTGAAGATTGACAAAATAAACTCAGTCATGAACCAGGTCCATCATGTGAGACACAGTGTTGATATGCTTACACATGTGACATACGTGTGAAGAAGATAAGTCTCAATGATCAGCAATAATATCTTCTGAGTTGACCGAAAAGGTTGCATAGGATAAGTGAGTTGAAGTCTCCTTATGTGAAGAGAACTACATCCGGATCAAGGATAAGGATTGGAGTTTGAATTGTACTAGGAATCAAATTTGATGAAGGATCAGCAATTCGAATTTTAATCAAACTCTGATTACTAACTCTATAAATAATAATGATTGATCTCTTTTACAGGTGATTGCACATACGCAGAAGTTAAACTAAATTGAGAGCAAAAGAGCTAGTCGATTTTGCAAGCAATTTGTGTGTGATTCAAGTGTGCAAATCTGAAGCTACATGAACCAAGAGTGAAGAACCAATTCCATTGTGTCTTTCTTTATTTCTAGTTCAATTGTAGTAGGTATTTTTCATATTGTACCTTTCATCTTTCATAGAAGCAATTGTATTAGGTACTTTGAGTATTCAAGTTAGAGTTAACTTGAAGGTGTCGCAACAGTTGAGGCTGTGTGCTACATTGGGATTAGAGTTTAATCCTTAGGTTTACATGAGTATGTAAATGCTATTTTTGGCCCAGTGATTTTAGTGAAAGTTTGGGAAAATCCTACTGAGTAGTAGATCGTGGTTTTTTCACCTTTTGAGCCAGGTGTTTTCCACGTAAAAATCTATGTGTTATTTACTTTATGCACTCTTAATTCCGCAAACAGTCATAGTAAGTACATCTAGAAGAACCGGGTTCTTCAAGTGCGAAAATTAGGTACCACACAAATCACCCCTGTGAACACCTAATTTTTGACCGTATTTAGATTTTTCACTCTATGTATTTTAGCTTTTGTTTCATTTTTTTTATATATAAGATAAAATTATAAATTTTAAAAGGTCAATTATTACTATTAATATTATTATTATTTTTTTTAAAATTATTTTTTAAAAAAAATTCCGAAAATATTAAATATTTTTTTTTATTTCGGTTGGTTTTTATATAATTGAAAAAGGAAAGAAAGTTGGAATTAGAAAAATAAAAGTTAAAAGTGGCTGAAAATTTAAAAGTAAAAGAAAGTTGAATTTTTAAAGAAAAGTAAAAGAAAATGGCCTTTTCTTTTAAAAAATAAAAGAAAGTGAAAAATTAAAAAAATAAAAGTAATTAAAGTTTTAATTTAAAAAATAAAAGGAAAGAAAGGTGGATATTTATTTTATAAAAAAATAAAAAGCAAAAAATAAGTGGGATTTCTTTTAATTAAAAAATTAAAAAAATAAAAAAAAATAAAAAGAAAATCTGAAATTTTCGAATTTTTTTGCTATAAATAGGAGGGATAATTTGGGTTCAAAAGAAAGGAAAGGGAGGAGGAAAAAATAGAGGAGAAGAAAAAAAAGAAGGGGGAGGAGAGAGCGGTATACACTCGATATACACTCTGGATACAGTAGATATAGAGGGGCAGAATTACTGTGTTGTTGCTGTGTTATCTGCTGCTGCTGATTTCCTCCTTTTCTTCTTGTATTTCTATTATCCAGGTACATGTTCTAAAGCTCTCAAATCTAATGGAAAGGAAGTAAAGGAGTTGTTTGGATGGGATCTTTGAAATTCTCCTGTGTCTGTTTTGTGTTTAATATAAATGTATAAACAGTAGCTTATTTGATATCTCACATCATGTATTAGAATGACCTTGGAATGTATAAACTGGACTGTTGAATCTATTTTTACAAACATGTGAATATCAATTGTAATTAATCTTAGTTTGTGATTACTAGTTATAAAATATAGTGTAGTTAATTCGTTTCCAGTAGTCGTAAAATAGTTTCAAATAGTTTATATGTCAGAAAAAAAATAGGTTCAAATAATAAAAAGTGAAAATCAGCATGTTGGTGTAATATGTCTAGTTCTGAAATTGCGAGTTCACTTGAGTAAATAACATCATTTTAAATAGCAATTTAAAATAATGTTAGTAACTAATGCTCTCTCTACATAATGTTGTTCCATGTCTCGTTAGTAGCATCTTCAAATGTCTTACCAGCTTGTTGCTATGGCAATTTGTTTGATACTTAATTGCTTACTGCATAATATTTCCTGCACTGTGTTAAAAGTAAAAGGAAGAGAATGGATAAAAGCACTTAAGACTTAGTTAGAGAGAAATAAAGTGAAGTGAGCAAAGTTTTCTATTAATTTGAATTAAATGGTTGCTCATTACTTATTGATCAAATGCTTGTCAGCCGTCATAATGGTTTCCTTGAAAAATCAATCTTCTTTCTCTTCCATTTTAATTCATTTTGTCTTTAACAGCAATATCCCTGTCTCTATATCCAATTTATTCTGATTCTGTTTTTTTTTTTTTAACAAGTCGTAAAAAGAGTAAAAAAAAATAGCTTTGTATTACACATAGTTAATTCTAATAGTCCAATTCATCTAATAAAGCCAAGTTTGAATTAGATCGAAATAGTAGCTGGTTTGTTAATATTTAAAATGGTATGCGGCAGATTTTAAGTTATGTAGCAGGTTCAAACTAGAAGGTGTTTCCTTTTGTTTGGACCCGGACTTGAACTTGAAGCCCGAACTTTTAATGTTAATTGATTAGTATTTTTCTTTATTTCTTTTAGAGATAAAATAATTAGAAAAATCATAGTCGCTTTACGATATCCTTAAATAAAAATGAGACGAGCCTCGTCAAATAAAACGCATAAACTGCGGGGCCCTCATAAATGTATATATTAAAAAATACTTAGATTTCGGGATGGGCCGTTTAACGAATTGCACGGCCTTCTCCAAAATAATAACGCGTTAGACTCTTTAGGCGCGTATTTTAATAATTTTTACCTTCTTAAACTCGGGTACACATTTATGTGACCCAAATCCAAATCTCAATGGAGTCGAAATATGTCAATAACCACAGGTACATTGATGTGACGTGGTTTGAGATGTGTTTTCACGACGTTGCATTTCTTATAAAATAATGATAATCAAAAGCGGTTAAAAGTTAAAATTTGCACATAAGTTAANGGTATCAGAACAGGTTATCCTTGAAGAGGCTAACACCTTAGGGAGAAGATCAACAATGAGTGCACCACCTGGGAACTGGGAAGGGCAATCCACTGTCATGCCTCCACTTTTCAATGGTCTGTACTATTCTTGGTGGAAGAACAAAATGAGAGATCACATTATAAGGGAAGATCATGAACTTTAGGACATAGTCACTGATGGTCCTCTAGCAACCACTTAGAAGAATGCTAAAGGAATTGATGTGCCAAAAATAAGAGCTGATTGTACTGCTGAGGACTTGAGGAAGTGGGAGAAAAATGCTAAGGCCAAGAAGTGGCTTGTATGTGGTCTAGGACCAGACGAGTATAGCAGGATCCAAAGTTGTACAATTGCTAAGGAAATATGGGACACTCTGCAAGTGGCTCATGAAGGAACACCTCAAGTGAAAAGATCAAGAGGAACACTTCTGTATTCTCAATATGAGAATTTCAGTATGAAGGAAGGAGAAACTATTCAGGAGATGTATACTAGGTTCACAACTTTGACAAATGAACTTGAATCTCTTGGAAGGAGTATCCTTGAAGAAGACAAGGTTGAGAAGATTCTAACAAGAGTTCTGCCAGTCACATGGGAAAGCAATATCACTGCCATTGAGGAATCCAAGAACATTGCTACCCTCAGACTGGATGAACTAATTGGAAATTTAACTGCCTATGAAATCAGGAGACAAACCATGAAGATGTATACCCCCAAAAATGAGAGAAGCTTAGCTCTCAGTATATCTGAAGGTGCAGATTTGGAAGATGATGAAGTGGCTATGATCACTAGGTATTTCAAGAAGTACCTGATGAGAGGAAAGGGTTCTTCAAGAGGTAAAAACTTCAATAAATCAAGAGCTCCGGAGAAATAGACAAATGAGGGATGCTACAAGTGTGGTAAGACTGTCCACATGATCAAAAACTGCCCTCAATGGGAAATTGAGTGGAAAAAAAAAGAGCTAAACGAAGGAACAGGAAGAAGGAACAGGTTCAACAAAGAGAAACAAAGGTTCAACCAAGGCTATGGTTGCTGCTTGGGGAGAAACTTCAGATGAAGACTCTGAAGATGAAGCNCTGTCTAGGGAATGTGTGATTCTAAAAGAAAAATGTAAAAGTCTAGAATCTAGGGCAAATGCGAGTGATAACAAAACTGCTGAGTTGAAGAACCAAGTTCTTGAACTTGACAACAGTGTCCTAGAACTTAGGTCTGAAAATCTGAAACTGAAATTAGGAACAGGAAATAAGATAGCTGATCACACATGTCTCACTCTAGAAGAAAATTTGGGAAAAATGAAAGATGAATTATACAGGAAAGATGAATTCATCAAAGTCTTAAAAGAAGATCTAGGAAAGGTAAAACATGAACTAGACAGAACTTGCAAGTGGAATAAAGCCTCTAATGCTCTCTCCTGGTTGCAAGAGCATCACAACAGTAACAAAAGAGGACTTGGCTATGGGACTCAAGCTCCTAAATGGGATCCAAAAAGCAAGTACCTCTGTCACGCCCCAAAACCGAAGGACACGACCGGCGCTCAACCGGAGGACCCCAGTCAAGCGGACCTGGAATTGCCTATCCTATCCCACGTGTTACCCCGTGATTTCAATATACATTATTCTTGTGAAATAGCAATTTTTAAGACATAAACATAAATTTACAACTTGAGTTCATTTCTACTTTTTATCATTTCCAACATTTGATTCCAAATACTTGAAAAATACATACAACATTTACCAACGTGGACCACGATTCCAAACCGTATAATTACTACCCAAAATACTTGTGTACACCACCCACATTGTGTCTACGGAGCCTCTACGAATACTAGAAACATAACAATACTTACCGGCAACAAGGCCCCAGCTATACCTTACAATATACAATAAATTCAAAATAATGTGGCATCAACCACACATGGCCTCGAGAGGTAGTGGGGCTCACCAATGCAACTGATGGAATAGAGAGGAGGCACTACTGTCGGTGGACTAGAGTACCTGCTATAGAACCACCTACAATCATAACGCGAATGTAGCGCCCCCGGCAAAGGGACGTCAGTACATTTGAATTGTACTGGTATGTATGAACAAACTTTACCCCAAGTAAAATCAATCAATACACAAATAACAAATAGTAATGGAATCAACAATCAAATGCACATGAAAGGAACAATCAAAGCCAAACAAGTTTCACAATCTCTCCTTTTCCCCTTTCAACATTATGTCATCACATCAATGATTTCACAACTTTCACATATTTTCATTTCAGTAGTAATTTCGATCACTTTCCACCCTTATTACCTCGGACACCCTTATCACCACAATCCATACCTTATTACTTCGTGTTACGACGTGCAACCCGATCCCACCGAACAATCACAATTCACACATCAACAACAACAATTCACAAAGAATTTTTATAACCATCAATACCATTTCCATCATATACAATAGCTCACATACCATTTAAGTCACAACGATAATTGCCCACGACAAGTCACATACGATATTACCATAGTGGTTTCAATATCATCAATCAAGGTTTCTTTCCATCATTTGTTACATAACTTTTACCACATAAACACATTCACGCACACACTTGGTTTGTTTCCATTTACTTACACAATTATATCGGGAGACTTAACTAACAACGTTCAAGGCATAATAATCACAAGGATTCACAAATAGTCCACATAGGAAACACATACCAAATACTCGTACATCAAACAAGGTGACTTTACAAAGGTTAAAGTTAGCCATACATACCTCAAAGAGCTATTCCTTAAGTTTATACAATACACCAACACCTCTAGAATTAATAATCTACAAGGAGATAGAAAAAATCGATAAATAATTAGGAAGATTACCCATGGTATAACTCTCTAATAACACATACCACAACTTAGTCCCACATTCATGGTCTATTCTAACCCTCACAACATATTTGAACTCATAACTTCTTGTATGAAATTTTTAGAAGTAGAACTTACCCGGATGGAAGATAATCTAAGGTTATCTTTTTTATTCTTGAAGACTTGAGGAAGATTTGGATGATTAAGAAGTTAGGCCCCTTATTTCTCTCTCTATATGCTCTCACTTCTCTCTAAAACCAGAAGAAAATACCCAAAAATATGAACCCTAAACGAGTTAAATGAAATGGAGTTCGGGTCTTAAAACCCATTTTTTGTACTGTCGCGCCGCGTGGGGCGCCGCGGGGCACGGGGCGTCTGTGCAAAATATGTCTGGAAATGAAATTTCGGACCATACTGGAATTCATACTGGCGCGGCAGGCCGGGCGCCGCGTGGGGCGCCACAGTAGTACAATTTTCTGCGCTGCTTTGGTAATTTGGTCATAACTTTGTGTAGGAATGTCCGAATGACGAACGATTTGAAGCGTTGAAAACTATACTCAAAGACCTTTCATATAATAGGTTTTTAATTACATAAAACCTTACACATATTTAGATATGCTCGTTCAAAGTGGAGCCTTATGCGAACTCATTTGCAATCTTAGCCTATTACAAAATTTTCCAATTTAACTTGGACTTAGGCCCTTCCTTGGACCCGAAATTACTTACCACTTGACTTGTACACTTATTTATCAAATCCAATTCATTTGCATCATATTTAAAGCACATAAAATATTATAATTTGTCTACCTGGTACCCCGAAATCCTATATCGCCTAGCAAAATTTTCCGGGGCCTTACATTCTCCCCCGCTTAGGATCATTCGTCCTCGAATGAGAGGTAGAGCCTGAACCAAACACCCAACATAACATATTTCTTTTCTATCCTGCCTCAAGTCCGTAAATTTTGACTAACTCCCAAATTTTTCAGAAATTTCGCCAGAGTTTCCTTTGTAATTAGGCCTATCTACCTGTCAGAGAGCCCCCGAAACATATTTCCAAGTACCATTACACAGTTTCTGTTATCCCCACAACTGGTATACAATTCATTACCTCAACAACTTGTACATATTCATACACTTTAAGCAACTTACACGTAGCTCATTCTCTTTACACCACAATTGCACATGGTTCAACCAACGTCATTTACTTGCACACAACTGGGTCACTTCAATGAGCCCCATACAATTCAATCACTTTAACATGCCAAAAATGCTTCAATTAATCATTACCAATCTACACTATCATTAATCATTTACCTACCACATAAGTTTCACAAACTTTTCATTTACTTCAAGGGTTGCACATTACCCAAATAGCAACAACATTTGCAATTTGGAACATATTGGGAAGTTACAACAATAAGGAAATTTCGGGAAAATGGGGTGCCTTTGCACAAATCTGAACACTACCTCAAATTGCTTAAAGACAACCGTTCGCACGATCACTACTAGACTTGTTCGAACAGATGGTGATATTTCTCTTTCATTTCTTCCTCATCTTCCCAAGTGGCTCCCTCAATTTGTTGGTTTCGCCATAACACTTTCATGGAGGAAATTTCTTTATTCCTCAACTTTCGGACTTCCTATCAAGGATGGCAACTGGAATTTTTTTAGTACGTTAATTCTTCATTAACCTCAATAGTTTCAACAGGCACAATAGTGGATGAATCTCCCACTACCTTCTTCAACATAGACACATGGAAGACTGGGTGTACCAATGGCATTTCAGATGGTAACTCGAGCAAGTATGCCACTTGACCAATCCTTTGAATGATTCTATACAGCCTGACATCTCTGAGGCTTAACTTTCCTTTATTTCCAAAGCGTATGATACCCTTCATGGGGGAAACCTTCAAGAATACCCCATCGTCTTCCTTCAATTCCAAATCTCTTCGACAAACATCTGAATAGGACTTTTGACGGTTCTAAGCAGTTTTCAACCGCTCCTTAATAATATTAACCTTCTCCATAGCTTGATGAACAAGGTCTGGCCCTATCAATTCAGCTTCCCAATCCTCGAACCACTAATGGGATATCTACTTCTCCTACCATACAACGCTTCAAATGGTTCCATCTGTATACTTGCATGAAAGTTTTTGTTATAATCAAATTCTATGAGGGGTAAATGATCATCCTAGCTACCTTTGAAATCAATAACACAAGCACGCAACATATCCTCAAGCGTCTGAATGGTCTGCTCCGCCTGCCCATCAGTTTGTGGATGAAATTTTGTACTAAGATTTACTTGAGTACCCAAACCTTGCTGAAATTTCTTCCAAACGTTTGCCATGAATTGAGCCACTCGATCTGAAATGATTGAGACTGGAGTGCCATGCAACTTGACTATATATAGATATATTTTTTCTTTACAGTTGAGCATATTATTCTGTTGTGTTAGTATATTTGACTAGCACGAAGTGCGCTGATTTCGTGAGTCGATTCACAATTACCCAAATTGAGTCGAACTTGAGCGTAGTGCGCGGTAATCCTACCACAAAATCCATATTGATCATTTCCCATTTCCACATTGAAATTTCTATTTTTGTAAAAATCCTCTAGTCCTTTAACGTTCGGCCTTCACTTGCTGACAGTTCGAACATTTTGCCACAAAGTCCGCCACAACATTGGTTTTCCCAGGTGATATATAATATCGATGTCGTAACCTTTGAGTAACTCCAACTATCTTCTCTTCCTCAAATTAAATTCTTTCGGTTTGAAAGTATATTGAAGGTTCTTATGTTCCGTTACTATATGAAAGTATATTGAAGGTTCTTATGTTCCGTTACTATATCCACATACACCCTATACCAACAATGGTAACAAATCTTTAATGCAAATACCACTGCTGCAAGTTCTAAGTCATGTGCTGCATAGTTTTTTTTTCTTGAGTTGCCTAGATGCATAAACTATCACCTTAACACATTGAATCATTAATGTAACATCTTTATCATATTTCTCTTATATAATACCGCCCATGAATTGAGTTCTACAATAATTTCCCTGATATGGTTACAATCTCCTGTGAATACTTGCAACTAACTCTTCCAAATTCTCAACAAAAGATATTACTGAGACCTTCTGTCTTAAATGAATAACACATGCAAATTTACGCACATACCCTAACAACATCAACTTGCACGATATTGCATTAAATGTAAGGTAACATTGTGATGCGACCTTTCTTATCCAACCTCTTCTCCCCACATGTGCCTTATAGAATTTAAGAAACCGCACTACCTCCCCTGTGAAGATTCTTACGATCCATCTTTATGGTTAAACACCTCCCAAAATGCATATCAACAACCT
>MU736222.1:26771-42612 GCA_026770625.1 Nicotiana glauca
GACTTTTGGTTTTACTCTTAAGTGTAAGACTTAGTCCACCTGATTCTAACCTCGATGAGTAACTCACCTCATTCCTCGTATTTTAGCTACCAATTGAGTTCCCTGATATTGCGGCTTAGGAGTTACCATGCTAAACATGTCTAGTCCGTAACAAATGTTCATCCTCTTTCAATCTATTCCGAACCTTTCATTTGCCCTTTGGGTAGATTATGTTGTCTTTCCCTTATTGATCACTCTATGGCCGGGACAATATGCTAGTACCATCTTTTCTTTCCAACTGGAACTTTCATTCCCATTCCATTTTACGCATAGTGTATAATTGATAGCCTTATTGTGCCACACACTTGTCTACCTCCCGTGAACTTGTAATATCATTGTGCCTGGTTTAATCAGTTTATCATACCACAACTTCACCACTGGTAGTCTCACTTTCCATTGTATGTAGACATGAACTATCTCTAGATCCTTTAGTTGATATTTAGTGTCACCCAAGTCGGTTGCATTGCGTTTAGTCCTTTATTACTTTTATTAAAACTTATGTTCTAAGCGTGTCTACCATTCCGATGCAAGATATTTTATGATAACCATGGCCATCTCAATTTATAGGTTTTGTCCCTATTTCTTCTCGTATTATTCTTCCCAGCTAGTGAATAGTCATGCACTCTTCCATATGTTACGTGGTCTTTTACCTTAGGTATTTCATCTCGATCACCTCTTAACTCTTATTAGGATATCCATGGGAAAGTGTGTTGGTCCGCATATCACTTAACACTTATCTGTTTGTAAGATTATTTAGAGGCTCTCCATCAAGCCCAAATACCCTCTTGGGTTATTATAGCATCACATTTATTTTTCCCACTCGTTCCGCCTTTCTTAATGTCCTAGAACTTTGGTTAAATCGCAAATCTATGATTAGCCCATTCTAAAAACTCGCAATCTTTCACATTTGACCTATGGTACTTCCTTGGGTTCCATTGCTCCTGACCTTCTAACAAGTATAAAATCCCTTTACAAACATACTCTTAGTTTCTAGGATCGTTGACCATATCATTCACATTGCGATGTATGAAGAATTTACCTCCCTTAACCTTCCACCTTTTTGGGGGTACTAGTGGTCTACCATTAGCATCTCCTTTCAGATAATCACGTTATCCATTATCACTTTTCTAGACTTCACATGTCTTCAACAAAATATTCAAACATCATAGCTACATGGTCTCACTCTTGTTTCATTGTATTTAAGTGGCCTTACTATGGACCTTCCTCCCCCACTTGGTGTGAATGTCCCAGATTTCGACACAAGTCTTGAATTTTTACAACTTTAGGGACATATGGCTCATATCTCTATCCCTCATTTACATATATTCAAATATTAGGGAGATTTAAGTCACCATAGTATTACTCTCATAAGTTCTATGCTCTTATTCAGCCACAAAGGCTTGGGATTCCAATTCCTCATGTCAATATCTGTTAGGAGTGTAATAGCACTTTGTACACGTCTGGATTTTTATAAAGTTCGTTGTACATGGGTCTTCTCATCTTGGTTTCAATTGAATCTCCTTTCATAACTTCTTGTCTCCTGTAAGAGACCTACATGTTTTTCATTACTCTCCTAGTCATGCCTTACATATACACATGCTTATACAACAAATTTTCTTTTACACCTTAGGACCGTATACATGCTTCTCTCACTATCCACGTGTGCTATTCAAGCTTACGTCTCATATATGAGATCAATGCCTCTTTGTGCGTGTAATAACTTTTAACACTTTTCTCAAATAAAGTATGCTCATGGTACTATGTATTTATACTATATGTCCATACCATTCACTCAATAGGATGTATGTGCCATCTCCTTAATCTCCATGTCTTTTGCTCATTGGTCATGTCATATGACAACATTACTTGAAATTGTCACGACCCTAGTTCACCGATCGTGAACATGTCGTGATGGCACCTAGTCCCCACGACCAGGTAAGCCAAGTATTGCAGAAAAAATATAATAATTGCGGAAAAACCAATTAAAACTAAACATATGAAAAATAACAACTGTGTATAAGGCCGTCCGGCCTGTACAACTCTAAGAATATGCAGAAGTCTACAACCAAATCCTAAAACCCGGAAACTCATGGGAAAACACAGGCTAATAGAATTCCAGTAATTACTCTAATCCCCAGAATAACTACATCAAAAGTATGATAGGATAACAGCTCTACAACTAGAATAAGGAAGAAGACTCTTCGGTCTGCGGACGCTGCAGATATACCTCGAAGTCTCCGTATGTCTCCTCGCCTCAAGGATAGGCCGGAGTAGAGGTACCTGTATGATCTGCACATGAAAAACATGCGCAGGAAGGGCATGAGTACACCACAGCGGTAATCAGTAAGTGCCAAGCCTAACCTCGGTTGGGTAGTGACGAGGAAAGGTCAGGGCCCTACTGAGGCAAAAATATAACAGTAGCAATAACTAACAATGTGGAAATCTGACCAAATAATAAACGCGGCAGTGTAGTAAGGCAAATCAACGAAAAAATGATAACTACCAGGATAAAGCAGAAACACAGGGTAACCATAACTCAATCTCAAGTACCAATGAGGGTCTCCCAGGATACCGTCCTGTAGTCCTCTCCTCAACTTTTCAATAGATCACCCGGGATACCGTCCCGTAGTCCAATCATTTATGTGCAGGGGATCTCCCGGGATACCGTCCCGTAGTCCAATCATTTATGTGCAGGGGATCTCCCGGGATACCGTCCCGTAGTCCCAAAATAAAAGTGCAGGGGGATCTTCCGGGCTACCGTTTCATAGTCCCAAAATAAAAGTGCAGGGGGATCTTCCGGGCTACCGTCCCATAGTCCCAAAATAAAAGTGCAGGGGGATCTCCCGGGATACCGTCCCGTAGTCCCAAAATAAAAGCGCAATCACAACCAGAAACACATCAAGGGATAAGTATGAAAAAAAAAGTAGCTGATAGAGTTAGCCTAGCATGCTTCACGTAGTATAATTGAACAACTTAAGCAATTAGGCAATTATGTCAGTTAGACGTGCTTTCCTAGTCTAGCACAAGTAATAATCTTCAAGTAAGATAAGGCAAATAAGAAAAAAAGTTAAATATTAACAACTTAAGTAAAATCGGATTTTCATCAATCGGCTCGAGTACGCGCTCGTCACCTCGCGTACAAGGCACTCAAATATCAAGAACAAATCCTAAGGGGAAAGGTCCCCCACACAAAGTTAGACAAGCCACTTACCTCGAACCGGCTCAATATCACTAGGAACCGCGCCTTTGCCACGAGTATCCGACTCCAAATGGCCCAAATCTATTCAATTCAATTACACATCGTAAATAATATTGCAAACAACTGATTCCACTATTAAATTTAGAGCTAGGGCGCGAAAATAGGTAAAATGACCAAAATTACCCTCCATCCAACATCTCGGAATCGAATAATTTTTACATTTTCAGAACCCTCGTACTCTCACGAGTCTAACCATATAAAAATCTCCCAAATCGGAGGTCAAATGCCCCCTCAAAACCCCATAGTTTGGTCTATGAACTTTTACCCCAAATTACCAAGTTTTTGATCCTAAATTCGAATTCAAATGATGTATTTAGCTATATAATGATGAAATATAATGAAAATGGATCAAAGAAACGTTACCCAATGATTTTCTCTTCAAAACCCACTAAAAATCGCCTTCTCCCGTGCTCTCTCTCAATTTCCAAACTTATGAAATTAAACCCTCGAAATTTCTATTTCTGCCCATACATTTCCGCTTCTGCGGACAAGGGACCGCTTCTGCGGTCCCGTATATGCGGTCAAAGTGCCACTTCTGTGGCTTCCACTTACATTCCATTTTTCCGCTTCTGCGGCTCCGCTTCTGCGGTTCCTGAGGGGGAACCAAATCTCTCTTCTGTGATAATGGGGGCCACTTCTGCGGTCCTAAAACCACAGAAGCAAAAATGCCAGAAGAATAAAGACACCAGCTGCTGCAAACTTAGAGAGTTTTCCCCCGTTAACCACCTGAAATCACCCCGAGGCCCCCGAGACCTCAACCAAAAGCACCAACACCACCTAATACCTCATTCAAACATGTACTAATCCTTAAAACACCTAATACAACACCGGAAATCCAATTAAATCAAAGATTCAAGCCTAAGAACTTCGAATTCCAACAAAATACGCTTTCGATCAAAAACCTAACCAAACCTCGTCCGAATGACCTGAAATTTTGCACACACATCCCAAATGAAATGACAGAGCTACAACAACTTCCGGAATCCAAAATCCGACCCTTGGATCAAAAACTCACTATCGGACCGGAAACTTCAAAAATTCAAACTTCGGCATTTCAAGCTTAAATGAGCTACGAGCCTCCAAAATACATTCCGAACACGCTTCCAACCCCGAAATCACCTAACGGAGCTAATGTAACCATCGAATTTCCATTCCGAGGTCGTCTTCACACTGTTCCGAATACGGACCATTTTCAACTCTTAAGCTCTCATTTAGGGACTAAGTGTCCCAAAACACTCCGAATCCTAACACCAAACGTCCCGGCAAACCAAAATAGCAAAAATGAACTTAGAGGAAGCAATTAATGGGGGATCAGGGCGTAAATTCCGGGTTGTTACATCCTCCTACACTTAAACATTCATTCGTCCTCGAACGAGCATAGAGAACATACCTGAAGTAGCAAAAAGATGAGTGTACTGGCTGCGCATATCCTGCTCGGTCTCCCAAGTTGCCTCCTCTGCCGGCTGACCCTGCCACTGGACCTTCCCTGAAGCAATGTTCTTTGACCTCAACTTCCTAATCTGCCTGTCCAAAATGGCCACTGGCTCCTCAACATAAGATAGATCCTTGTCCAACTAGACTGAACTGAAATCCAACACGTGCGATGGATCACTGTGATATCTCCGGAGCATCGAAACATGAAATACCGGATGAACTCCGGCTAGGCTGGGAGGTAAGGCAAGCTCATAAGCAACCTCCCCAACTCGCCTCAAGATCTCAAAAGGCCCAATAAACCTTGGACTCAGCTTCCCTTTCCTTCCAAACCTCATGACGCCCTTCATGGGCGAGACCCGAAGCAGAACCCGCTCACCTACCATATATGCAACATTAGGAACCTTCTTGTCCGCGTAACTCTTTTGTCTGGACTGGGCTGCACAAAGTCTATCCTGAATCACCTTAACCTTCTCCATTGCATCCTGAACCATCACTGTGCCCAATAGCCTGGCCTCACCCGGCTCAAACCAACCCACCGGAGATCTACACCTCCTACCATATAAGGCCTCATACGGCGCCATCTGAATGCTGGACTGATAACTGTTGTTATAAGCAAACTCCACCAGTGGAAGGAAATGATCCCATGACCCTCCAAACTCAATCACGCACGCACAGAGCATATCCTCTAGAATCTGAATAGTACGCTCGGACTGTCCGTCCGTCTACGGGTGAAATGTCGTGCTCAGCTCCACCCGAGTGCCTAACTCCTGCTGCACGGCTCTCTAGAACCGTGATGTAAACTGAGTACCTCTGTCTGAGATGATAGAAACTGGAATACCATGCAAACGGACGATCTCCCTGATATAAATCTCCGCCAACTGCTCCGACGAATAAGTGGTACACACAGGTATGAAATAAGCGTACTTGGTCAGCCGGTCCACAATGACCCAAATAGAATCAAACTTCTTCACGGTCCGTGGGAGTCCAGATACGAAGTCCATGGTGATACGCTCTCACTTCCACTCTGGGATCTCAATCTGCTGAAGCAACCCACCCGGATGCTGGTGCTCATACTTCACATGCTGGCAGTTGAGGCATCTAGACACATAGTCAACTATATCCTTCTTCATTCGCCTCCACCAGTAGTGCTGCCTCAAGTCCTGATACATCTTCGCGGCACCCGGATGGATGGAATACCGCGAGCTATGGGCCTCTGCTAGAATCAACTCTCGAAGATCATCGACATTAGGCACACAAATCCGGCCCTGCATCCTCAATACCCCATCATCCCCGATGGTCACATCCCTGGCATCACCACGCCGAACTCTTTCTTGAAGAACAAGCAAGTGAGGGTCATCACACTGTCGCTCCCTGATACGATCAAATAGGGAAGACCGAGAAACCACACAGGCTATAACCCGACTGGGCTCCGAAAGGTCCAATATCACAAACTGGCTGGCTAAGGCCTGAACATCCATCGCCATAGGTCTCTTTGAGGCTGGTAAATATGCCAAACTCCCCAAACTCTCTGCCCGGTGACTCAAGGCGTCGGCTACTACATTGGCCTTGCCCGGGTGATAAAGAATAGTAATATCATAATCCTTTAACAACTCTAACCATCTCCTCTGACGCATATTCAGGTCCTTCTGCTTAAGCAAGTGCTGCAAATTCCGATGGTCAGTATAGATCTCACAAGGCACCCCGTACAAATAATGATGCCAAAACTTCAAGGCATGAACAATAGCAGCTAACTCAAGATCGTGCACAGGGTAGTTCTTCTCATGTACCTTCAACTATCTGGACGCGTAGGCAATCACCCTACCGTCCTGCATCAACATCGCTCCAAGTCCAACCCGTGAGGCATCACAATAAACTATATAGGATCCCGAACCGGTAGGCAGCATCAAGATTGGGGCTGAAGTCAAAGTTTTCTTGAGCTTTTGGAAGCTCGCCTCACACTCCTCTGTCCACTAAAATGGTGCACCCTTCTGAGTCAATCTAGTCATAGAGGCCGCAATCGATGAAAACCCCTCCACAAAGCAACGGTAATAACCCGCCAAGCCGAGGAAACTGCGAATCTCTATAGCTGAGGAGGGCTTGGGCCAACCCTGCACGACCTCCACCTTCCTCGGATCCACTTGAATGCCCTCACTCGATACTGCATGGCCTAGAAATGCCACAGAACTCAGCCAGAACTCACATTTTGAGAACTTTGCATATAATTTCTTCTCTCTCAGAGTCTGAAGCACTGTCCTCAGGTGCTGCTCATGATCTTCCCGGCTCCAGGAATATACCAGAATATCATAAATAAAAATAATCACGAATGAGTCAAGATATGGCCTGAATACACTGTGTATCAAATGCATAAAAGCTGTCGGGGCGTTAGTCAACCCAAAAGACATAACAAGGAACTCGTAATGACCATACGGAGTCTTGAAAGCAGTCTTCGGAATATCTGGCTCCCGAATCTTCAACTGATGATAACTTGAGCGCAAATCAATCTTGGAAAACACTTGTGCACCCTGAAGCTGGTCAAACAGATCATCAATACGAGGTAAAGGATATCGGTTCTTCACTGTAACTTTGTTCAACTGGCGATAATCAATGCACATACATATAGAACCATCCTTTTTCTTCACAAACAAGACAGGAGCACCCCATGGAGAAACACTGGGCCGAATAAAACCCTTACCCAGCAATTGATCCTTCAACTCCTTCAACTCAGGAGGAGCCATGCAATACAGAGGAATAGAAATGGGCTGAGTGCCCGGCAATAGATCAATGCCAAAATCGATATCTCTATCGGGCGACATGTCCGAAAGATCAGCTGGAAACACATCGGGGAAATGCCGTACCACTGGGACTGAATCAACAGAAGGGGTGTCAACACTGACATCTCTCACATAAGCTAAATACGCGGCACACCCCTTCTCAACCATACGTTGAGCTTTAAGAAAAGAGATAACTCTGCTGGGAGTATGATCTAAAGTACCACTCCACTCAATAAGTGGAACACCTGGCATAGCCAGCGCACGGTCTTAGCGTGACAATCAAGAATAGCGTGATGGGGCAATAACCAGTCCATGCCAAGAATAATATCAAAGTCAACCATACCGAGTAATAATAGATTTTCCCTGGTCTCAAAAACACGAATAGTAACCAGACATGACCGATAAATACGGTCCACAACAAGAGAATCTCCCACAGGAGTAGAAACATAAACGGGGGCACTCAAAGAATCCCGAGGCACACCCAAATGCGAAGCAAAATAAGAGGACACATATGAATAAGTAGAGCTTGGATCGAATAGAACTGATGCCTCTCTATAACAAACCAGAATAATACCTGTGATGACAGAATTGGAGGCAACCGCATCAGTACGAGCATGAATGCAATAATATCTAGCCCGACCCCTCTCACGAGGGTGACCCCTATCTCCCCGGCCTTCACCCCTTGCTGGCTGGGCAGGTGGGGCAGCAGTGGGAGCTGGAACCATAGCCTGAGAACTCCGAGAAGCACGTTGTGGCTGAGTAGTCTGTGAAGATGCACCCCTACCAAGTTTGGGGCAGTCCCTAACCACGTGACGTGTATCGCCACACTCGAAACAAGCTCTGGGAGGATGTGGTGGTTGTGAATGACTGGAGCTAGGTCTGTTGGACTGACCTCTGGAAGCACCCCGCGCAGGAGGCGCGCTAGAAACTGGAGGCGCGTAATAAGGCTCCTAAGGTGCATGCGGAGCTGGAGTACTACCAGTTGCTGGTAAGGCTGAATGTACAGGGCGACCAGAATAACCCCTACCATAACATCCGGCTGAAGGGGTACGGGCACCAGAGTAGTGACCCGACTCTCGAGACCTCTTGGCCTCCCTCTCCCCTCGCTCCCTGGCAAGCATACCCTCAATCCTCCTAGTAATGCTCACTACCTACTGGTAAGGAATATTCATCTCTAACTCTCGAGCCATGCTGGACCGGAATAAACCTGCTGGTAAGGAATAAACCTCCGAACTCTCTCCCAAACTATGGCAACCAAAGCCGGTGCATGTCTAGCCAACCTGGTATAACGGATGGCATACTCTGAGACTGTCATAGCACCCTAGCGCAAATGCTCAAACTCCACGCGCCATGAATCCCTGAGGTTTTGGGGAACAAACTCCCTCATAAACATGTCTGAGAACTGGGTCCAAGTCAGTGAGGCAGACTCGACTGGACTGTCTAACTCATAAGTACGCCACCAATCATAGGCGGCTCCCCGAAGCTGAAAGGCGATGAAAGAAACCCCACTAGACTCCACTATGCCCATAGTGAGAAGAATGCAATGACACTCCTCCAAGAATCCCAAGGCGTCATCTGATGCTAGGCCACCGAACACTGGGGGATCATATTTCTTGAACCTCTCTAGCCTACGCTGCTCGTCCTCAGAGACAGTTGACCCATCCCCGGGTTGTGCTGATGCTGTAGGTGGTACAAGAATAACTCTGGGACCTTCTCCATCTGCACTCTCTGCTCAGGAGTGCGGGCTGCGGGAGTCTGGGCCCCTCCCCCGGCATGGGATGTGGCTGCAGCGAGTGGAAGCAACCCCGTCTGAGCCAAGGTAGTGTACATGCTCATGAACTGAGCCAGAGTCTCCTGGAGCACTGGAGTAGTAGCAGCTGTGGTAGGTGTACCAGGTGCCTGGGCTCCAACTGGATCTGCTGGTGGTACCTCAGCGGCAGCTCGCACGGGTGCTGTGGCTGCACCTCGTATGCATCCTCGACCTTTACCCCGGGCCCGGCCTCTGACGGCAGCAGCTAGGGGTGCGGGCGCCTGGTCCTCTCGTGTAGCACGTGTCCTCAACATCTGTGAGAGAATAGAAGAAAAAAGTTTAGAATTGATGTCAAAATAATGCATGACAAGGAATTCAAATGAACTGAAGATCTTTCCTAAAAAGTTATATAGCCCATCGTAAATAAATACAGACGTCTCCGTACCGAACAACGAGACTCTAATAAACCGGCCTGTGCCCCGTGACTCCTATGAACCTAGAGCTCTGATACCAACTTGTCACGACCCTAGTTCACCGATCGTGAACATGTCGTGATGGCACCTAGTCCCCACGACCAGGTAAGCCAAGTATTGCAGAAAAGATATAATAATTGAGGAAAAACCAATTAAAACTAAACATATGAAAAATAACAACTGAGTATAAGGTCGTCCGGCCTGTACAACTCTAAGAATATGCGGAAGTCTACAACCAAATCCCAAAACCTGGAAACTCACGGGAAAACACAGGCTAATGGAATTCCAGTAAGTACTCTAATCCCCAGAATAACTCCATCAAAAGTATGATAGGATAACAACTCTACAACTAGAATAAGGAAGAAGACTCTTCGGTTTGCGAACGCTGCAGATATACCTCGAAGTCTCCGTATGTCTCCTCGCCTCAAGGATAATGCGCCTGAGTAGAGGTACCTGTATGATCTGCACATGAAAAACATGTGCAGGAAGGGCATGAGTACACCACATCGGTACTCAGTAAGTGCCAAGCCTAACCTCGGTTGGGTAGTGACGAGGAAAGGTCAGGGCCCTACTGAGGCAAAAATATAACAGTAGCAATAATTAACAATGTGGAAATCTGACCAAATAATAAATGCGGCAGTGTATTAAAGCAAATCAACGAAACAATGATAACTACCAGGATAAAGCAGAAACACAGGGTAACCACAACTCAATCTCAAGTACCAATGAGGGTCTCCCAGGATACCGTCCTGTAGCCCTCTCCTCAATTGTCCAATGGATCACCCGGGATACCGTCCCGTAGTCTAACTCTCGTACCAGTATCAAAAAATCTCCCGGGATACCGTTCCGTATTCCAATCATTTATGTGCAGGGGATCTCCCGGGATACCGTCCCGTAGTCCCAAAATAAAAGTGCAGGGGGATCTCCCGGGATACCGTTCCGTAGTCCCAAAATAAAAGTGTAGGCGGATCTCCCGGGATACCGTCCCGTAGTCCCAAAATAAAAGCGCAATCACAGCCAGAAACACATCAAGGGATAAGTATGAAAAAAAACGGAGTAGCAGATAGAGTTATCCTAGTATGCTTCACGTAGTACAATTGAACAACTTAAGCAATTAGGCAATTATATCAGTTAGACATGTTTTCCTAGTCTAGCACAAGTAATAAGCTTCAAGTAAGATAAGGCAAATAAGAAAAAAAGTTAAATATTAACAACTTAAGTAAAACCGGATTTTCATCAATCGGATCGAGTACGCGCTCGTCACCTCGCATACAAGGCACTAAAATATCAAGAAAAAATCCTAAGGGGAAAGGTCCCCCACACAAAGTTAGACAAGCCACTTACCTTGAACCGGCTCAATATCACTAGGAACCACGCCTTTGCCACGAGTATCCGACTCCAAATGGCCCAAATCTATTCAATTCAATTACACATCGTAAATAATATTGCAAACAACTGATTCCACTATAAAATTTAGAGCCAGGGCGCGAAAATAGATAAAATGACCAAAATGCCCCTCCACTCAACATCTCAGAATCGAATAATTTTTACATTTTCATAACCCTCGTACTCTCACGAGTCTAACCATATAAAAATCTCCCCAATCAGAGGTCAAATGCCCCCTCAAAATCCCAAAGTTTGGTCTATGCACTTTTACCCCAAATTACCAAGTTTTTGATCCTAAATTCGAATTCAAATGATGTATTTAGCTATATAATGATGAATATAATGAAAAGGGATCAAAGAAACGTTACCCAATGATTTTCTCTTCAAAACCCACTAAAAATTGCCTTCTCCCGTGCTCTCAATCAATTTCCAAACTTTTGAAATTAAACCCTAGAAATTTCTATTTCTGCCCAGATATTTCCGCTTCTGCGGACAAGGGACCGCTTCTGCGGTCCCGCATATGCGATCAAAGTGCCGCTTCTGCGGCTTCCACTTACATTCCATTTTTCCGCTTATGCGGCTCCGCTTCTGCGGTTCCTGAGGGGGAACCAAATCTCTTTTCTGCGATAATGGGGGCCGCTTCTGCGGTCCTAAATCCGCAGAAACGAAAATACCAGAAGAATAAAGACACTAGCTGCTGCAAACTTAGAGATTTTTCCCCCGTTAACCACCCGAAATCACCCCGAGGCCCCCGGGACCTCAACCAAATGCACCAACACCACCTAATACCTCATTCAAACTTGTACTAATCCTTAAAACACCTAAAACAACACTGAAAATCCAATTAAATCAAAGATTCAAGCCTAAGAACTACGAATTCCAACAAAACACGTTTTCGATAAAAAACCTAACCTAACCTTGTCCGAATGACCTAATATTTTGCACACACATCCCAAATGACATGACGGAGCTACAACAACTTCTAGAATCCAAATCCGACCCTCGGATCAAAAACTCACTATCGGACCGGAAACTTCAAAAATTTAAACTTCGTCATTTCAAGCTTAAATGAGCTACGAGCCTCCAAAATACATTCCGAACACGCTCCCAACCCCGAAATCACCTAACGAAGCTAACGGAACCATCAGATTTCCATTCAGAGGTCGTCTTTACACTGTTCCGAATACGGACCATTTTTCAACTCTTAAGCTCTCATTTAGGGACTAAGTGTCCCCAAACACTCCGAATCCTAACACCGAACGTCCCAGCAAACCAAAATAGCAGAAATGAACTTAGGGGAAGCAATTAATGGGGGATCGGGGCATAAATTCCAAAAATGACTGGCTGGGTCGTTACAGAAATAGACGAAAGAGCATTTAAAATTACCTTGAATCTCAACGCACGAGTTAGAAAACAATCTTATAGTCAAGCTTTATCGCACGATCTAGAGTGTTGAAGAAGGGTAACATTCTTAAATATCCATGTAGCCCCTAACTTATAGATGTGGTCGACAACACACTGATAAGAAGGACTCTACTAGACACGGCTCCGAGACATCCTAGGACACTTTAAAACCTTAGGCTCTGATACCAAGTTTTTCACGCCCCAAAATCGAGGGACACGACCAGCGCTCAATCGGAGGACCCCAGTCAAGCGGACCTGGAATTGCCTATCCTATCCCACGTGTTACCCCGTGATTTCAATATACATTATTCTTGTGAAATAGCAATTTAAGACATAAGCATAAACTTACAACTTGAGTTTATTTCTACTTTTTATCATTTCCAACATTTGATTCCAAGTACTTGCAAAATACATACAACATTTACCAACGTGGACCAAGATTCCAAACCGTACAATTACTACCCAAAATACTTTTGTACACCACCCATATTGTGTCTACGGAGCCTCTATGAATACTAGAAACATAACAATACCTGTCGGCAACAAGGCCCCGACTATACCTTACAATACACAATAAACTCAAAATAATGTGGCATCAACCACACATGGCCCCGAGAGGAAGTAGGGCTCACCAATGCAGCTGATGGAATAGAGAGGAGGCACTACTGTTGGTGGACTAGAGTACCTGCTATAGAACCACCTACAATCATAACACGAATATAGCGCCCCCGGCAAAAAGGACGTCAGTACATTTGAATTGTACCAGTATGTATGAACAAACTTTACCCGAAGTAAAATCAATCAATACACAGATAACAAACAGTAATAAAATCAACAATCAAATGCACATGAAAGGAACAACCAAAGCCAAACAAGTTTCACAATCTCTTCTTTTCCCCATTCAACATTATGTCATCAAATCAATGATTTCACAACTTTCACATATTTTCATTTCAGTAGTGATTTCGATCACTTTTCCACCCTTATTACCTCGGCCACCCTTATCACCACAACCCACACCTTATTACTTCGTGTTGCGGCGCGCAATCCGATCCCACCGAACAATCACAGTTCACACATCAACAACAACAATTCACAAAGAATTTTCATAGCCATCAATACCATTTCCATCATATACAATAGCTCATATACCATTTAAGTCACAACGATAATTTTCCACGTCTAGTCACATACGATATTACCACAGTGGTTTCAATCTCATCAATCAAGGTTTCTTTCCATCATTTGTTACATAACTTTTACCACATAAACACATTCACACACACACTTGGTTTGTTGCCATTTACTTACACAATTATATCGGAAGACTTAACTAACAACGTTCAAGGCATAATAATCACAAGGATTCACAAATAGTCCACATAGGAAACACATACCAAATACTCGTACACTAAACAAGGTGACTTTACAAAGGTTAAAGTTAGCCATACATACCTCAAACATCTATTCCTTAAGTTTATACAATACACCAACACCTTTAACAATAATAATCTACAAGGAGATAGCAAAAATCGATAAATAATTAGGAAGATTACCCATGGTATAACTATCTAATAACACATACCACAACTTAGTCCCACATTCATGGTCTATTCTAACCCTCACAACATATCTGAACTCATAACTTCTTGTATGAAATTTTTAGAAGTAGAACTTACCCGGATGGAAGACAATCTAAGGTTATCTTTTTTATTCTTGAAGACTTGAGGAAGATTTGGATGATTAAGAAGTTAAAACC
The DNA here is from genome assembly GCA_026770625.1 of Nicotiana glauca. NCBI lineage: Eukaryota > Viridiplantae > Streptophyta > Magnoliopsida > Solanales > Solanaceae > Nicotiana > Nicotiana glauca. The sequence continues at coordinate 41,047 of MU736222.1, forward strand.
CTTCTTTCTCTCTCTATATGCTCTCACTTCTCTCTAAAACCAGAAGAAAATACCCAAAAATATGAACCCTAAACGAGTTAAATGAAATGGAGTTCGGGTCTTAAAAACCATTTTTTGTACTGTCGCGCCACGTGGGGCACCGCGGGGTACGGGGCGTCTGTGCAAAATGTGTCTGGAAATGAAATTTCGGACCATATTGGAATTCATACTGGCGCGGCAGGCCGGGCGCCGCGTGGGGCGCCACGGTAGTACAATTTTCTGCGCTGCTTTGGTAATTTGGTCATAACTTTGTGTAGGAATGTCCGAATGACGAACGGTTTGAAGCGTTGGAAACTAGACTCAAAGACCTTTCATATAATAGGTTTTCAATCACATAAAACCTTACACATATTTAGATATGCTCGTTCAAAGTAGAGCCTTATGCGAACTCATTTGCAATCTTAGCCTATTACGAAATTTTTCAATTTAACTTGGACTTAGGCCCTTCCTTGGACCCCAAATTACTTACCACATGACTTGTACACTTACTTATCAAATCCAATTCATTTGCATCATATTTAAAGCACATAAAATATTATAATTAGTCTACCTGGTACCCCGAAATCCTATATCGCCTAGCAAAATTTTCCAGGGCCTTACAACCTCACTCTTCTTGAAAATAAAATCTGCACACACTGTATTAAGACTGGCCATTACAAATATAAATGTAATGCAAAAGAAATGGCCAGTCAAAAGAACAAAGTTTTTGTTAACGAAAAGAATAAGTTGCCAGGATGGGCAAGAAGGAATTTAGTTCATCCTTTTGCTTATAGAAAGGGACCCAAACTAGTTTGGGTTCCTAAGACTAACCCCTGATTTCCTTTTTGCAGGTCCAAGTGAAAGGGATGAGCCAAATATGGTATATGGATAGTGGCTGCTCAAAACATATGACTGGGGATAAGGACCAGTTCCTTTCACTTGAGGACCTAAAAGGAGGTAATGTCTCCTTCGGTAATGGAAAGAAAGGTGAGATCATTGGGGTTGGAAAGGTAGGCAAGACTAATTATCATTCCATAGAGAATGTTTACCTGATAGATGGTTTGAAATATAGCTTAATAAGTGTGTCACAATTGTGTGACAGAGGTAACCTTGTGTCTTTTACCTACACCAAATGCTTTGTGATTAACCTTACCACTAACAAGATTGTTTTGCAGGGAAATAGAGTTAACAATATTTACATTATAGATTTGTCAACTCTTTTAGAAAATGAACTCACTTGCTTAAGTGTGTTAGTTAATGATCCCCTCCTATGGCACAAAAGACTTGGTCATGCCAGTCTAAATCAGCTAAACAAATTAGTCTCCAAGACTTGGTTGTAAGTTTACCTAATATCAAGTTCAAGGAAGACAAAGTTTGTGAGGCATGTGCAAGGGGGAAATAGGTAAGGTCATCCTTCAAATCCAAGAAAATGGTAAGTACGTCCAAGACGTTGGAACTAGTTTATATGGATCTATGTGGTCCAATGAGAACCATGAGCAGAGGTGGAAAGAAGTATGTAATGGTGCTAGTTGATGACTATTCTAGATT
>MU736222.1:43829-81271 GCA_026770625.1 Nicotiana glauca
TTTCTGCATTTGTTAGGAAAACTCATAAACAATTAGGAAATCATTTTTCATCCATTAGGTCTGATCATGAAACTGAGTTTGAAAACTCTAAGTTTGCTGAGTTCTGTGATGAAAATGGCATAGATCATAACTTCTCTACCCCTAGGACTCCACAACAAAATGGAGTAGTTGAAAGGAAAAATAGAACTCTTGAGGATATGGCTAGAACAATATTACTATCTAGCAAATTGCCTTACAGCTTCTGGGCAGAGGCTGTAAACACTGCATGTTACATCATAAATAGATGCATGACCAGACCTCTAGTAGAGAAGACTCCCTATGAGTTACTTAAAGGGAGAAAACCAAATATATCCCATCGTAGGGCTTTTGGTTGCAAGTGCTATGCGCACAATAATGGAAAAGACTCCCTAGGAAAGTTTGATCCTAGAAGTGATGAGGGAGTATTCTTGGGATATTCCTCACATAGCAAAGCTTATAAAGTTTTTAATAAAAGAACTCTGTGTGTAGAAGAAAGTGTGCATGTAGTATTTGATGAAACTAACATTCTTTCTGAGAGACAGGAACATGAAGATGAAGCCATTGGACTGGTCAAAGACTTGGCTGAAGCATCAGCTCAAGTCAAAGGTCAACCTGCAGAAAGAACAGGTAATAGAACAAGTTCTTCCTTACAGCGCAACCTGATAGGGGGAAGAAATCAAAGAGGAATTGAAATAAACTCTTTGAAGGAACCTATTCATGAACTTGTTCCTAATCAAATTGCTGAAACATCCAACAGAAGCCAGTTGGTTGTAAAACCTTACAAGTATCAAAGTTCTCATCCCATTGAGAACATTATCACTGATCCAATATCTGGAGTCAAAACCATATCACAATTAAAGAATCTATGTGCTTTTGATGCTTTATTATTTATCATTGAACCTAAAAATATTGTTGAGGCTTTGCAGGATGCAGATTGGGTGAATGCAATGCAGGATTGAGCTAAACCAGTTTGAAAGAAGTCAAGCTTGGCACCTAGTTCCAAGACCCAAGGATAGATCAGTCATTGGCACTAAATGGGTCTTTAGGAACAAACTTGATGAAGATGGAACTGTCACAAGGAACAAGACAAGGTTGGTGGTCCAAGGTTACAGCCAAGAGGAAGGAATAAACTATGATGAGACATTTGCTCCAGTTGCAAGACTAGAGGCAATCAGACTTCTCATAGCCTTTGCAGCACATATGGAATTCACTCTTCATCAAATGGATGTCAAACGTGACTTCCTGAATGGCTACTTGAAGGAAGAAGTGTTTATGAAACAACCTCCAGGGTTTGAAATCAAAGAATGTCCTGAACATGTGTACACGCTGGACAAGGCTCTCTATAGACTCAAACAGGCACCAAGAGAATGGTATGAAAGATTGTCAAAATTCCTACTGGAGCATGGGTACAAGAGAGGTAAAATAGATAATACTGTATTCTTAAGGGAAAAAGGAAAGGACCTTCTTGTTGTACAAATTTATGTTGATGACATAATATTTGGGGCCACCACTGACAAGCTAAGCAAAGAGTTTGCAAAACTAATGGGAAGTGAATTTGAAATGAGCATGATGGGTGAGCTTAACTTCTTCTTAGGATTGCAGATCAAACAAAGTCAAAATGGAACCATGATTCATCAGCAGAAGTATATAAAGGAACTAATCAAGAAGTTTAAAATGGAGGATTCTAAAGAAATAGATACACCTATTGCAACTGCCACTTAATTAGATATTGATGAACCTGGTTCATTAGTTGATCAGAAGGTGTATAGGGGTATGATTGGTTTACTCTTATATCTTACTGCTAGTAGACCTGACATTGTTTTCAGTGTAGGGCTATGTGCTCGTTTTCAGGCAAATCCAAAAGAGTCTCACTTGACTGCTGTCAAGAGGATATTGAGATATCTGAAAGGCACTACTGAATTGTGTCTTTGGTACCCTAAAGGTAGTAATTTCAATCTAGTAGGATATGCTGATGCTGACTATGCAGGTTTCCTAGTGGATAGAAAAAGCACCTCAGGTATGGCACACTTCCTTGGCTCATGTCTTGTATCATGGGCTACCAAGAAGCAAAATTCAGTAGCTCTATCTACTGCTGAAGCTGAGTATGTGGCTGCAGCTTCTTGTTGTGCTCAACTACTATGGATTAAACAACAATTAGTAGATTTTGGAATAGAAGTGGGATGCATGCCAATATTTTGTGATAACACTAGTGCCATAAGTATGAGAAAGAACCATGTTCATCATAAAAAGACCAAGCACATAGATGTTAGACACCACTTCTTGAGAGATAATTATGAGAAAGGATTAATCTCAATAGAATTATATGCTACTGATACACAAATAGCTGACATCTTCACCAAAGCACTGAATAGGGAAAACCTTGAAAGGAACAGGTTGGAATTAGGGATGATTAAGATCACCTAAAAGGAACCAGTTCAGAATGCAATGAAAAAAAAAATTAAAAAAAAACACATTTTGGTTAGGACTTCTGACTTTATGTAAATATCTAGACTAATTCTTACTCAGTCTCATACTCTAATCAGTATACTCCTGTGATGTGTGTTTATATTAATTCATTGATCTCTTACAAAGTTTTTTTCTATTATGATATATGAGGCATAATCAAGAGAAGTTCTACTTGAAGAACCTGGTTCATCAGTATATGCTTATGAGAAAAGGTCAGGTATGTTTCTATACTTTGCACAATTAGAAAAATAAATATTCCAATTATGAGCAGAAGTCCTATCCTAACCAAACTCCTAAAAATATAACCGTTGAGCATTGAACCAGTTTCATTCTCTTAGAATTCTAAATAAAACGGGATTATTTCCTAAAAACTAGTGTCGATCAATTATCACTTAAAGACCGGAGTCCTAATGGGATTAGACTCCTGATTGACCACTGCAAAAAGAATGCCATTATTGCACCTAATCATACTTCACTTTAAATACACTCCACATACTCCTATTTTTCCATAACCGTCATTAAGCTTAAACCTCTAATCATCTTCCTTCTCTCTAAAATTCTTCAAAATTCCCAAAATTCTCCAGAAATTCTCCGCCATGACTAATCCTCAAGAAAGTCCATTAACTCCTCCACCATCATCTCCTAACACATCTTTATTTGTACCTCATAGCGACAATCCTAAACTAAGATTCCGCCGGCAGAAAATGTTGGCAAGAAAGAATGTAGTTGCTGGTGCTCTGAGAACAGCTCCCAACGAAAAATTGAAAGCGAGTCAAAAAGGGGAAAGCTCTGAAAAGGAATCATCTGACTCAAGCTATGAGTCTGAAGCTTTTGTCTCTGCAAGCGATGGAGAAGAACGTGGGTCTTCTGACTCAGACAAGAATCAAGAAACCCCTAAAGAGGTAATACATGCTATGTTTTTCTGATGTAATGGAGAAAGTAGATGATAGGTTTGTGTTGGTGGGATCTGTGAGAGATGTAAGTGAGGGAGAATCGAAGAGGAAGGGAAAGAAAAAGAAAGGTAAATTCTTGCAATTTGTGGAGGAATTGAGGAGAGTGGCAACAAGCCAGGGGGAAGTGAATCTAGGGAGGCTGTTGAAGGTCTTGTGCACCTGAGTGAACAACAAGATGAACCTAGTTAATCTATGGAATAAACCTTGGCTGACATTCTGAAGAAGGTTGGAGAAAGATATGATCCCAAAAAGCACAAAGCTTCTTCTCAAAAGGCTTCAACTGCCTCTAAGCCAACAAAGAAGAGCAAGGTATCATCTCCTAAGTCTACTGTCCCTTCAGCACCAAAAGTAAAAGCTACTAGAAGCAGGATAAGGCAAAGTGAGGCTGAATTTTTAGAAAGCCCTAGTGGCAAGCAAGAAAAAGAAGAAGGAAAAGGGAAAAGCTAAAGTTGTGGAAAGTTCTGTGGCTGCAGAAGAAGAGGAGGAGGAAATGGAACTGGTCCATCAGGAAAGAGGTAAAACTGAGAAGGTTCCCACTCCTACACCAAAGAAATCCAAGACTGCTACCAAGAAGCCTTCAGGATCTGTATCGACTGAACCTTCCATGGCAAAAAGAACCAAGTCTGCAGTCAAAGGAAAATAAGTGAAAGTTCCTGAAGAAGAAGAAGCATGGAGTGGAGAAGAAGAAGAAGAAGAAGAAGAGGAATCTGAAAAGGAACAGGATAGATTTGTCCTCTTTGGCAGGAGAAAGATCTTGAAAGGAAGAATTCTGAAAGACCTGGAGGAACCAGGCATGAAAGGATTGGTTGATGCCCTGAATGCACAGGGGTGGAAGGACATGGTTCTTCAACTGGATGGTAGGCTGGCAAGAAAAGAGCTGATAGAGTTTATGGAAAATGCCACAGTGGTTGGGGGGTTGTTACAAGCTTGGTGAGAGGAGTAGAGGTGTAGTTTGATGCACCTAAATTAGGAAGAATTCTAGACATACCCTGTGAGGGCTATGATGACTATACTAGGCAAAGGTGGCCTTGTCTGGATTCTCTCCCTTCTGCTCTCCAAATCACCAGAAATTTCTATGATACCAAGTCTACTGAAGAAGTGCCTGGGGCTAGGTTTGTGCAAAAGAGTGAGATGAAGCCTGAGCATAAGGTGCTTTTTGAGTTTGTGAACAAGTGATTGCTGACCAGACAGGAGATAAGGCACACTGCAAATTATATGGACTTGGTCCTTCTGGAGTATCTTGTGAGAGGAAAGCAGATTAAGTGGCTTGCTTTCATTGTCAAGCTGCTGGATAGAGTAATCAATGTCTCCAAGGACCATGCCATACCTTATGGGTTTATATTGATAACTGTCTTGGCCAAGTTAGATGCGCCATTGAAAAAGTGGGAGATGGCCTCCAGCAAAGAGCACTTTGGAATCAAAACTCTGCAGGCTTGTGACTATCTGTTAAGTGTAACCCCAGTTGAACCTGGTTCATCCTTGAAGACACCTGTGAACAGCAAAGTTAGGGCATTGGTTCTAGAGTGTGGCACTAAAGATGCAGAAATCGCTAGGCTCCAAGCTCGCATTACTGAACTAGAAAGTGAACGAGATGGCCTAAACCTGAGCTGGCAAAGGAAAAAGAAAAGAGTGAAAGGATGCTCCAAACAATGCTCAATCTCCTTAAATCCCAACCCTCTAGTTCCTCGAAGCCCTAGAACCAGTTTAGAAACCCCCTTAGTGACCCAGATTCAGAACTTTTCTCTATTTTTTGCTCATGGTTGAATGTTTGTTTTTCTTTTTGTGGTTTGTTTTGTAGAAAAATTTCCTAATCAATGACAATATGCTTTGTTTTCTCTTGTTATATGATACTTCTTATCTTAATAGTTAAAATCTTGTGAAGTTGATTATTGATTAACTAAATCATGTTTTCACTTGTAGTTGCCCCAGTGGCCATGAGTAATAATTAACATCTGGGATTCATATAATATGCAACTTTTCGATGATTCCAAAAGGGGGGAAGAGATATTGTGCTTTATTTTGTATTCTGAAATAAAGTGATATTTATAACATGATTAAACCTGGTCCTTAATGATAAGTTAAATTAAAGTGTAATAATTAATCTGAGTTCCACAGGGTCTCTGATCAATAAAAGCACAGAGTTTGTCATCATCAAAAAGGGGAAATTTGTTGGTCCAAGTTCAGATGAAGTTTTGAAGATTGACAAAATGAACTCAGTCATGAACCAGGTCCATCATGTAAGACACAGTGTTGATATGCTTACACATGTGACATACGTGTGAAAAAGATAAGTCTCAAGGATCAGCAACAATATCTTTTGAGTTGATCGAAAAGGTTTCATAGGATAAGGAGTTAAAGTCTCCTTATGTGAAGAGAACTACATCTGGATCAAGGATAAGGATTGGAGTTTGAATTGTACTAGGACTCGAATTTGATGAAGGATCAGCAATTCGAGTTTTAATCAAACTCTGATTACTAACTCTATAAATAATAATGATTGTTCTATTTTACAGATGATTGCACATACGCAGAAGTTAAACTAAATTGAGAGCAAAAGAGCTAGTCGATTTTGCAAGCAATTTTTGTGTCATTCAAGTGTGCAAATATGAAGCTACATGAACCAAGAGTGAAGAACCAATTCCATTGTGTCTTTCTTTATTTCTAGTTCAATTGTAGTAGGTGTTTTTCATATTGTACCTTTCAGCTTTCATAGAAGCAATTATATTAGGTACTTTGAGTATTCAAGTTAGGGTTAACTTAAAGGTGTCGCAATAGTTGAGGATGTGTGCTACACTGGGATTAGAGTGTAATCCTTAGGTTTACAAGAGTTTGTAAATGTTGTTTTTGGCTCAGTGATTTTAGTAGAAGTTTGGGAAAATCCTACTGAGTAGTAGGTCGTGGTTTTTTCACCTTTTGAACCAGGTGTTTTCCACGTAAAAATATCTGTGTTCTTTACTTTATGCACTCTTAATTCCACAAACAGTCATAGTAAGTACATCTAGAATAACCAAGTTCTTCTAGTGCGAAAATTAGGTACCACACAAATCACCCTGTGGTATTGACATTTAGAACATCAGTCTCTATATTCCATTTTTTTCTTCGACTTAGTCCCTCAAGAACCCCGTCGAAAGAGATCCGTCGTCGGGACAAGTCATTTACTATTTTCACTTACCTAATGACTATTGTTCTAACACCAACACAATCAAAGCAAGACAAAACAACCGAAGAAAATAGTTAATTGTTACAATTACAAACATATATTGAAGTATCCATATCCCCACCCCACACTTAAATTGAGGACATGTCCTCATAGCCAAGTAAATCAAAAGAAGGGAAAGGGAACTTCCCTGACTACTCAATCCTGGTTGGAGACAGAGCCGACGTTGATATTGTACGCCCGACCCAATGCACGGAGCCAACCCATGATGCTTTTTTTCTGATTTTTTCTATAGGGTGGCCATCTTATCAACACGAGTCCCCAGGTCAGTCACGGAGGTCCGTATTTTAGCTATCTCCTGCTCCATGCAGTCCAACCGCTGTCCCTGACTGGCCCTAGACGGGCCTGCAACATCATCATCTTGTGGTTGAGCTGGCTGCTCATCACCTACAATCTCCTCAGCATCAGCTATCTGTTATTGTTCCTCCTCCTCCGCGTCATCACCATCATCAGAATCATGGCCAATCAATTCCTCGGCAGCTACCACTTCCTTGCATGTGGTCACCCTCTCAGCCGTGAAAGGATGGACCACAGGAACTCGACCATCTAAAGCAAGGTTGCTCGACACATTGGCTTGAGTGCACAATTACGTGACAAGAGACGAGTAGTATAACCCATAACATTGAACCCGGACCCGCTGGAACATTTCATGTGTAATGACTTTGGCCACGTCAAATGGAGCATTATTCATGAAGCACCAAATTAGGCACCATCGAGGGATGTTCGCCTCTGACAGATTCTCGGAGGGAAGGAGTCTGATATTGATAAAGTACAACCAGTATTTGGCCTCAAACTTAAGGGCCGAGGAGTGGAATTTATTTCCATATTTGTACCACTGTAGAGTGGCTCCCGGTTGATAGATAGTGTCAGTGAATGTGGACCAGGAAGTATGTTTGCTATTGTATGATTGGTATGCATCCACACACCCCTGAGCTGGTGGAGGCAGCCTATAGAGAGTCTGGATATTTTCCAAAGATAGCATTGACCGGTCTCTTAGGCACTGTGACAGTGTAGTCCTTATATTCTGGGAGATTTGCGTAGAATTCCCTAACAAGCATGACATTAGAAGTGATCGGCTCCTCAAAAAATATATCCAAGTTTTGCCACCTCAACTCGAATGGTATATTTGGGCAGGTAATCCCCAGTGCATAAGGGTCCATGGCTTGTTCTGGTACAATTGTTTTGGCCTCATTTTTGTTAAACCTATCATGTGCCTTGGAGGACACGAACTTTTGACTATTGAAGGGCCTTGTATCAACTGACTTTTGAGGCCTTCCCCCAGTGTTGGCTGGAGTCGGGCGGCAGGAGGATGAACCTGTTGCTTGGCGTTTGTGAGGATCCATGGTACCTGCAAATAGACCAATATCAGTTCTATTCAATCGGGTGACCAAAACGTGGCTACTCATACCTCACCATGGAATGGTCACAACACTTCCTCCAAAGAGGCATTTTAACAAACACATTGTGGCCAATGGTTAATTTTAAGCTCCAACTATCCACCAACACAAGGAACACTACCACAATAACCCAATAAGCACACCACACAACCACAATTCAAATGTTTTCAATTTTTTTTTAGCCCAACCTAACTATTGCCATATGTTTCTACCCTACAATAAAACTACCTTCTACTATACAAAGTAAAAAGAAAGAAAAGAAACAAACAAAAAAAATGAACTTAAAAAAAATTACAACAAAATTGAGGGGAGAAACACATACCAGCAAGATAACACAAGTGGAAGGATTGAGGAAGAGAAGGAATGTGGTGCTGGAAATAGTTAGGTATGGAGGAATAGATGAAGAAGAAGAAGGAGAAGGGTTAGGCTTTGACAGACGTGTGGGAGAGGAATAGAGAATTGGGGAAATTAGGAGGGGTGGGGCGGGTGGGTTTGTGTTAATTTGGTTAAAAGAGTAAAAAGACAATAAAATAAAAAAATATGCGAAACTTACCTGGACTAGCGCGGCCTTAGCAGTGTCATAGCGCGGGCGCGCTAGTTTAATTAAAACGGGGCAGAATGAAACCCCATTAGCGTGGGCTGCGCGCTGGCTTAGCGCGGTCGCGCTAGTGGGTAAAGTCTGAGGCAGACTAAAACCTCACTAGCGCGGGCTTAGCGCGGGCGCGCTAGTGGGAACGAGGGTGAGGTAGAATGAAACCTCATTAGCGTTGCCTTAGTGCGGGCGCTCTAATTTAGGTGTTCCAGCATTTTTTATATATACATAAAGTTACATACTACAATTTACAACACATTCGTGGGTTGCCTCCCACGCAGCGCCTGATTTAACATCGCGGCACAACGCAAGTAATTGAGCATCACTCCTCATTCGCGTATTGGGGTTCTTTTAAATTGATCACCACTGTATCCCCTTTTTCTTCAGCTATTCCAAGGTAATGTTTCAACCTTTGTCCATTTACTATGAACTTGTTGGTCCCATCTTCTGATTCGATCTCTACAAGTCCACTTGCAAACATTTGCACCACTCTAAATGGTCCTGACCATCGGGACTTTAACTTACCCGGAAACAATCTCGACCTTGAATTATATAATAATATCTTGTCACCGGGTTTGACATTTCTGTCCACAATGTACTTGTCATGCAGCTTCTTTACTCTTTCCTTGTAGAGCCTCATGCTTTCAAAGGCTTGATATCTAAATTCTTCCAGCTCATGCAACTCTGTCAGTCGATTTTATCCAGCTACATCGGGATCCGTGTTCAATTGCTTTAGTGCCCGCCAAGCTCTATGTTCTAGCTCCACAGGCAGATGACAGGCCTTCCCAAATACTAACTTGTACGGTGACATACCTATTGGTATTTTGAATGCAGTTCTATAGGCCCAGAGTTCATCGTCAAGCTTTTTTGCCCAATCAGTTCTTGTGGCATTCACAGTCTTGGTTAGCACACTTTTTATCTCTCTTTTGGACATTCAACCTGCCTACTAGTTTGCGAATGATAAGGGGTAGCCACCTTGTGGCGTACATCATACTTTGCAAGCAATTTCTCGAAGGCTCTGTTACAGAAGTGAGTGCCTCCATCACTGATGATCGCTCTTGGTGTCCCAAATCGGGTGAATATATTCTTTTTCAAAAATCCTACCACCACTCTTGCATTATTAGTGGGCAAAGCTGCAGCTTCTACCCATTTAGACACGTAATCCATAGCCACAAGTATGTACTTATTGCCAAATGAGTTGACGAAGGGACCCATGAAGTCAATCCCTTAAACATCAAACACCTCTACCTCTTGAATTGGGTTCATGGGCATCTCATGGCAACGGGAAATGTTCCAGGTCCGCTGACATTCATCACAGCCCTTCACCCATAGGTGTGCATCTCTAAACACTGTTGGCCAAAAGAATCCGACCTCTAGCACTTTCGTAGCAGTCTTGGCCCCTCCAAAATGTCCTCTATATGCTGATGCGTGACAAGCCTGCAAAATAGAAGATTGTTCTATCTCGGGGACACACCTCCAGATCATATTATCAACATATATTCTAAACAAATAAGGCTCGTCCCAATAATACATGCGGCAATAACGATAAAACTTTTTCTTTTGGACAGATGAAAGGTCATATGGATCTATACCGCATGCCCGGTAATTCGCAAAGTCTACATACCATGGCGCTTCCTCAAGACTAGTTGCGAGCAGCTGCTCGTCTGGAAAGGTTTCCAGAATCTCTTCGACCTCGACTGATTTTTCAGCTCCTTCACGTCATGATAGATGATCATCGACTTGATTTTCTGTGCCCCTTACGGTCACGAATTTCGAGGTCAAATTCTTGCAACAACAGCACCCAACGAATTAGGCGCGGCTTAGACTCCTTCTTCTTAATCAAGTACCTGAGAGCTGCATGGTCAGTTTATACAATTACCTTGGAGCCAATCAGATATGATCTGAACTTGTCAAAAGCAAACACCACCGCCAACATCTCCTTTTCCGTCACAGTGTAATTGAGTTGTGCACCACTTAGTATTCTGCTTGCGTAGTAAATCGGGCGCATCATCTTATCTTTTCGCAGCCCCAAGACTGCTCTTATGGCATAATCACTTGCGTCGCACATTAGCTCAAATGGTTGCTCCCAGTTGGGTGAAACAATGATGGGTGCAGTCACCAACCTCTTCTTCAGTTCCTTCAATGCCAATCTGCAATCATTAGAAAACACAAAGGGCTGATCCTTTTCAAGGAGTTTGCATAATGGATTAGCAATTTTGGAAAAATCTTTTATGAATCGCCGGTAGAACCCGGCGTGTCCAAGGAAACTTCTCATCGCCTTGACTGAAGTGGGCAGTGGTAGCTTTTCAATCACGTCAACCTTAGCTTGGTCGACCTTAGTTCCTTTACTGGACACTCGATGCCCCAGGACTATCCCTCCTGTACCATAAAATGGGAATTCTCCCAGTTTAGCACTAAATTTGTATCCACACATCTTTTAAGTTGTGAAGACAGTCTTGGAATGAATCTCCCACCACGGAGAAATCATCCATAATATCCTCCACCATATCTGTGAAGATGGCTAACATGCACCGTTGAAATGTCGCTGGTGCATTACAAAGCCCAAAAGGCATTCTCCAAAAGGAGAAGATGCCATACGGACAAGTGAAGGATGTTTTCTCTCTATTTAGGGGGCTATTGATATCTGATTGTACCCTGAATATCCATCCAAGAAATAGAAGTGTGATCGCCTGGCCAGCCTGTCCAACATTTGGTCAATGAAAGGCAAGGGGAAGTGGTCTTTCTGGGTGGATGTGTTCAATTTTCGGTAATCCATGCAAATCCGCCATCCCGTGACTGTACGAGTTGAGATCAACTCATTGTTCTCATTTTGCACAACAGTCATTCCCCCCTTTTCGGCACACATTGGACAGGGTTGACCCAATTGCTATCAGAGATGGGGAAAATGATTCCCACATCTAACCATTTGATCACTTCCTTCTTTACTACCTATTTCATGTTCGGGTTCAGCCTTCGTTGATGTTATCTGGAAGGTTTGTGCCCTTCTTCCAAGAGAATCTTATGCATACAGAAGGCTGGGCTGATACCCTTAATGTCTGCTATGGTCCAGCCAATGGCAGTTTTACTTTCCTGTAGTACCTGTAAGAGTTGTTCTACCTACACATCTAGCAAACCGGATGATATAATAAGAGGCAAAGTAGAATTAGGGCCTAAGAAAACATACCTGAGGTGATCTGAAGTGGCTTCAGCTCCAGTTTGGGTGGTTCCTCTATTGATGGTTTTGCTGGAGGTGTAGCCCTTTTTTCTAACTCAAGGGACTCGAACTGAGGTTCCCTTGTCCAGAATCCTTGGCCTTCAAGTACCATGACCCATTCAGCTAACCCTTCACCATCATTGGCCTTCAAGTGCCATGCCTCAGGGTCACATCATCTTCTTGCAGGATCACATCTACTGTCTCCACTAGAGAACAATTAGCATATTCACTAGGTCTCCTCATAGATTGCTGAACATTGAATATGACTTCTTCATCGTTCAACCTCATTTTTAATTCCCCAGTCTCACAATCAATCAATGCTCTCCCAGTGGCCAAAAATGGTCTACCTAAAATGAGAGGTATCTCCTCATCTACCTGACAATCCAGAATAACAAAGTCCGTAGGGAATACAAACTTCCCACTTGCACCAACACATCATCAAGAATACCAGTTGGCTTCTTCACCGTGCGGTCAGCTAGCTGTAGCAGCATCGAAGTCGGTCTAGCTCTGCCAATGCCCAATTTGGTGTATATAGCCAGCGACATCAGATTTATGTTGGTTCCCAAATCACATAATGACTTTGCAAAGGCATAACTCCCAATTGTGCATGGAATAGTGAAGCTACCTGGATTAGACATCTTTTGAGCCATTGGTCTTGTCACTACTGCGCTGCAGGTTTCTGTTAGAGTTACGGTGGAAAGATCCTGAAAATCAAACTTTCGTGACATTATATCCTTCATCATCTTTGCACAACTGGGCATCTCCCTCAAGGCATCTATCAACGGAATATTCAACTAAATTTGATGCAGCATCTCCATGAGTTTCTTGTATTGAACTTCCTTCTTTTGTTTTACCAGTCTCTGAGGGAAGGGTCCTTATATCACCCTTTGTGCACTGCTTGCTGGCTTCTCTCTGTTGGAATTTTATGGCACAAGAGGTGCCACCTGTTCTGCAACTCGCTCATTCATCTTGTCTTTGCCTTTTTCCGCATGACTCTGTTCAACCACCACTTCAGTGAGTTCTTTTGTTTCATATACCTCGAATAGAACTGGAGTGGATGGCCTACTCTCCTTGCTGGCTTGTATAATTTCTTGTTCTCAATCTAGGTCTCTCCCATTCCAGAGACTCACTGCCATCACCTGATTCGGGTTTTGCTCCTTGGGGTTGATGTTTGTGTCTGCAGGAAAGGTTCCCTAAGGGTGGTTGTTCAAAGCCATGGATAGCTGAACCAGCTGCGTTTCAATGTTCTTTATAGTTGAATCATGCACTGCCAACTTTTCCTGCACTTTATTATTTGTCCCAATGAGTTGCTGAAGCATACCCCTGATTTCCATCATGTTGTTATTTTGCTGCTGAGGAGGTGGTTGATATGTTAATTGTTGCTGATTTTGTTGTGGATAGCCCTATGGTTTCTGATATGGTACTGGCACCATTTGGCCTTGAGGGTGCATACCCCCAGGTTGTTGCATGCTTGGCATGTACTGCTGATTTTGTGGCGGTCTCCACTGCTGTCCTCCTTGTCTCTGACCCCCAAAGTTGTTGACATAATTCATATCTTCTCTTGCCCCTTGATTTTCACCTTCTCCACTCTATGAACACATATAAGACTGATTAATACAAGGTGTACACAGTCCTCCATTTGTTGTGTCAACAATGTGCACCTGTTTTGTACCCATCTCACCAATCTGTTTTGTCAATATGCTCATCTGAGTCATGAGTGTGGCCATATTCTCTGCATGTGAATTATTTGGGTCAAGAGGAACTGAATGCACTATGGGTGCCAGTGTTGTACCTCTAGTCATCCACCCTGAATTTTGTGACATCTTATCAAGAAGGATTTTACACTCGGTGAATGTCTTACTCAAAAATGCACCTCCAGCTAAAGCATCCACATTTGCCTTTAGATTGTCAGCTAGCCCCATATAGAATCTCTGGCCAAGCATCTGGTCTGGAATGCCATGGTGAGGGCACTTCACTAGCATCCCTTTAAATCTTTCCCAAGTTTCTTGCAAGGACTCAGTCGGTTGCTGCTTATACTGCAATATTTCATCAATCTGTCTTGTAGTCTTATTGGGCGGATAGAACTTATTCAGGAACTGCTTGACTAATTTCTCCCAGGTGACTATGGAATTGATAAGGAGCAAATTTAGCCAAGTCTTCCCCGATCACAGAGAATGGGAACGGTAATAGCTTGATAGCTTCCGAGGTCACATTTGGCTGCCTTTGGGTCACATAAATTGATAAAAAAAACTCTAGTTGTTGCTGAGGGTCTTCAATGTGTCATCCGGAGAACAATCCTTTATTCTGCAGAAGATGCAACATATTGTTGGTTATCCGGAAGGTCTTCGCTTGAATTGCGGGCATAGCTATGGCAATGGCCAAGTTATGAGCTGTGGGCTATGCCCAGTCATAGAGTGCAGCTTCTGGCACAAGAGGTGCCACTACTTGTACGTTGGGGTTTGCTGGCGGATCCCCAACGTTTCCAATGATGTTTTGTGCGTCACCCATGTCAACTTCGAGCTGGTTTGGTTGTTGGGAGTGTTATGTTATCTTGTTGGAACGGTTCAATGCCCTGAATGTTTTCTCAGGGTCTGAGAGTCCTTCTAGCAGTTCTCCAGTCCTCAAAGAATTTCTAGGCATACACCTGAATTCCACAAGAGTTCAAACGTTAGAATTTCAATGAAAAGATTGGGTATGGAGAAACTGACTACACTAAGAATTTTTGTACTTCTTTCAATTGTAATTGATAACACCGTTAATTCCCCGGCAACGAAGCCAAAATTTGATAACGCCAAAACTATGCCTTATAAAAAGACACGCGGACGTTGCAAATATAATCTGAGTAATTCTACCCAGAGTTGAACCACAGGGAATTAACCTATCAATTACTTTTGTCGGACTTACTAAATTCACATAATCAATTTTCTCAAACTTTGTGATTAACAAGTGATGGTATTTCTAACAACTAAATACTGGAAATAATTAACAGCTGAAAATTAACTATGCTTGATGTGTAAACAATTGGAATAAGGTCTAAGGTAATGGTTTTGTTGATTTCCTTGGTTGTATATGTCTTATAATTGTGACTTAGTTGTCTCTATCAATCATGAACTCTCAAGCTATCATAAATATTTCTCAAGCAATTATGATAATTTACTATACGCACTCCCTCAAGATACGCTAGCTAGATTCGCATTACAGTTCACTTAGATTGCACCCGAGGTATCGTTATCTCTAATCCAACCTCTAAACCCTTGGTTATGACTCTCGTCTATACTCCGGGAGTGATGTTGTTCAAACAACTACCTAAATATGCACTCTCTCTCAAGCAGATACATACTAAATAAGGACGGATAATTGAGGGCTCTTTCAATTAACCACAATCAAAACGTAGATGAACAAATAGAAATTAACAACCAATTCAAAACTATATTAATATCACAACCAAGTCATTCTCAGCGGGTTTCACCAAAACCTTAGATGTATTTAGCTACTCATAACAACGATAAAAACTATAAAAGAATTCATAGTCATTGATAGAAGAACAAAGTAGGGAGATAAAAACTGTTTTTTCCACGTTGCCTCCTTGCCTCTCTTGCTTCTTCTCAAAAACTCGAACTCCCCTCTCTATTGGACTTGCTAAACCTTTTATAGTTTGTGGATTTGCTTGGATTCTCGAAATTGCCCTTTTTAAAACTTTGTTTCCGCAATAGGACTAGCGCGGGCGCGCTAAGGCCGCGCTACAGCCTGCACTAATAGGGTTTCCTTCTGTTTTGGACTGCTGGACTAGCGCGGGCGCGCTAAGACCGCGCTAGTGGGGTTTTCCACTGCCAACGAGCTTTTCTCCTTTTTCGCGTCCATTAATTCTCAATTTTTCCCGGATCATCATCATAAGTCCTCATTTGATTATTGCACTCCTGTGAAACACCAAAGTCATCATTAGAGCCAGTTTTTGCACTATTTGTACACTTACAATAATAAAGCATCCTTAAGTTAGAGCCCGAACGTAGGCCAAACTATACGCCTATTATCACCGAGACTCAAGAATAAAGTTTATATTAAATATTCAAAAAGATAAATCTAAATTGTATGAAAGGAAACATATTCAATACATTGTAGTTTGCTACGCATAATCGCTAGAACACTTTGTGTCTTGCTAATAAAGATACTTGGAATAGTTTAGTTTAAGTATAAATAGCATAATAGATTTTAGGAATTAGTATTTTGAGTTTAATTACTTGTTGGCTTGTAACAGTTTTCATAATTCCAAGACTCAATGAAAAATTTAGTGCGTTATAAGTTTTAAACTTACTATATAAATATATTTTTCACATATAAAATTTATTTGGTACAGTTCAGTATTTTTTCGGTTTATTTTTATAAAATAAAAGACTTACCCTAATTATCGGTACAGTTATAGATTTATATAAAAACCTACGGTTTCTTTAAAAGAAACCTAAAAATTGGTTCAGTACGATACGGTTCGGCCGGTTTAGTCGGTTTTCAAATATCCATTGACACCCCCTAGTTGTAACAACTGAGGTTAAGATATAACATGAAGTTCGATATGTTAAGATTTGATTAGCATTATTGAGTACCTCCATAAGTTTTATGGGAATTAAAGAATTCTTTTACGCGGAGTACAATGAATACAAACAAATAAACAAGAGCTTTTAAAGACAAATACCCTTAAAATTAACAATCCCCGGTTAATATTGTTATCTCATAACAATTATTAATGACCACATAACACATTATACAAAAACAATGGTTATACTTAGGGGTGTTTATGGCACGGTTTGAGTCAGTTTCCCCTCAAAAGAAACAAAATTAAGTAGTTAATTTATTAAAAATTAGAATCAAGCAAACTAATTAAGTCGGTTTTTAGCGATTTAATTAATTGGCCAAGCTTCTAACATCAACTTATTTTGAAAAATATTTTTTTTTCCAGAAAAGTACTTTAAGTAACAGTTTGCATTTGGCTAATTAACTTGAAAAATACTTTTAAGCAGCAATTAATATTTGGACAGGTTTTTAAAAAGAGATTTTAAGTGTATTTTTCTCAAAAATATTTGCTTTGAAAAAATTGCTTTTGCCTCTGCTTGAAAATACTTTTTTTCCTTTCAAAAGCTTGGCCAAACACCTCAATTTTAAAAACGGAAGAGGGTTTAAAATGCCCCTAAACTATTAGAAAATATTTAAAAATACCCTTCATCCACCTATTAGGCTAAAAATACCCCTCCCCCATCCACCTTTTGGTTCACTTATGTCCTTTGACCGTTAGATCAATGCTGAATTAAAAATAAGTATTATTCTTTTTTTGCAAATTAAAAAAATTACAAAATATTTTCGTATTTTTAAACTAATGCACCAGTTGTCCACTAATTTAGTAAAGTCTTCTACTTTTTTTATTCAGTTTTTACAATTTTTTTTTTTTTTTTTTACATTTTTTCTAGTTTTTTAAAGCATTTCTTTTTTATAAAAACTGAAGAAAAAAATTGTAAACATAAAAAAAATGTTTTCAATAAAATTTCGTTTTTTAAAAACTGAAAAAAATTATCAACAAAATATTTTCTTTTATTCATTTTATATTTTTAAGTTTTTCTTAAAAAACAAAAATATTTTTTCTTTAAAAAAAACTGAAAAATGAAAACAAAACGAAATGCTTTAAAAAACTGAAAAAAAAAAAAGAAATTTTCAAAAACGAAAATATTTGGTTGAAAATATTTTTTTCAGTTTTTAAAAAACGGAAATATTTTATTATTTTTTCTGTTTTTACAATTTATTTTCAATTTTTACAAAAAATGCTTTAAAAAACAGGAAAAAAAAAAGAAAAAATGCTTTAAAATGAAAAAAAATATTTTTTGTAAAAACTGAAATTATTTTTTTGTAAAAACTGAAAAAATAAATAAGAAGATTTTACTAAATTAGTGTACTATTGGTGCATTAGTTTAAAAAAAATGAAAATAATTTGCATAATATTTTTTTAAGTTTTACAAAAAGAATAATAGTTATTTTTAATTTAGCATTGACCTAACGCTCAAAGGGCATAAATGAAACAAACAAGTGGATGGAGGGTATTTTTAGCCTAATAGATGAATGAAGAGTATTTATAAACCTTTTTCAATAGTTTAGGGGTATTTTGAACCCTTTTTTGTTTTAAAAAAGAAAGTTTTGACGTTAAAGAAACTTGGCCAAACAAAGTATATGACTTGCATCAGCGCCACCTCACATTCCTATACCATATATGAAACCTTATTACCTTTAATGTTTAAGGTTTGATATAATTATATTTAATATACCAAATTACCAATTCTATACCATAGTATATTTTAAGGGTACATTTAATGCAGCATATATCCCTCCTTAATTCAAGGTACCAAAATGGGCCATTTTTTTTTGTTCTGTATCTTTTAAAGACGAGAATTGAAACAAGAAGTTGAAGAAGCCGAAAACCATGAATATTACCAGGACTAAAAATAATGTGAATGAGATGGAATAAAACTTATGGAGGAACATACAAAGTTGGTGTATGATTTTGAAAGCTTCTCGAAAATGCTAAATATAGGTTGAGTTTGTCGGACTTGTTTAGTTTTCAACTTTTGTTTTGCTTTTGGACTTATTGCGGATTGGTGGGAAGACGTAGAACATATGTTACTTTCGTTGTTCTTAATTAGCAAATTTATCTTGGTTCAATCAATCTACTGGTTTTTATTACCGATGATTTATTTCTTTTTTTCTAGGTAATTTTACTTTATTAGTATCTTCTAGTTTCAGTGTTGTTTCTACTGGTAATAGAAGCATGCTCATTTTGTGTTGGGGTTTCAATGAAATATAGTGCTGGAATCTTGAATTTGGTATATCAACTTTCTTTAAAAGATACAGAAGATTTGTAGAAGTTTTAGTCGTTTTTGATTTGTGAAAACAGAAAACAAAACATTTACAATTAGAATACAAATAATCTACAATTCATCTACAAAATATCTACAAACTGAGTATATTAAATTTTAATATCCCAATTCCCATTCGATTAAAGTTTAATTGGGATTTTCGACATAATTGTTTTTTTTTTTTGCAGAAGATTTGTAGAAGTTTTAGTCGTTTTTATTTGTGAAAACAGAAACAAAGCAGCTATAATTAGAATACAAATAATCTATAATTTATCTACAAAATATCTACAAACTGGGTACATTGGATCTTTATATCCCAATTCCCATTTAATTGTAGAATAATTGAGATTTTTGACATAATTGCGTTTTTCAGAAGATTTGTTGAAGTTTTAGCCGTTTTTTATTTGTGAAAACAGGAAATAAAACATCTACAATCAGAATACAAATAATCTACAATTTATCTACAATTTCTGCAATATGTCTTCTTCTTCTTCTTCTTCTTCTTCTTCTTCGAGTTTCACTATGAAATTCAGTCAAAATCAAGTCTAATCTTCACCAAAACCTCTCAAAATTGAGACATAAACTCTAAACCATATTCCCGATTATTTTTAACAACACCCAATCCAAATAAATAATGATTTTTGAAAATCCAAATTTGAATTCAAAGCTTTCAAGTTTTTTAATGGCTGTCAATTGTGGAATTGCTGCTCTCTTTTCATTTGCTTTGTATTATTGAAATTTGTGATTGAGAAATAGAGGGAGATGTAGAGAGAATGTCGACGAACTGAGCTTTTGCAGAACTGATTTCTACAATTTGATTCGAATTTGTTGACGATTTTGTCTTTTTTTATTTGTGGCTTAAGGAAAAACATCGAACAACAGAGCTTTTGCAGCAAAGAGTCTATGTAATTTGATATTAAATTGAAGATATAAGATTTGAGTTTCAAATTTGATCTGAAGGTCGCTAAATCAATTAGAATATTTTGTTCTGATTTGTAGCGCGCCTAATTAGGAAAGAATCAGCTCCTAATAATTAGTATTTAATGAATGGTATAATAATTGTAGAAAAACTATGAAAATGGCGGGTAAATATAAAATTATGTATATTTTTGATAATAGGGTTTCATATATTGTATAGGAAGGAAAAAGTCTTCTTTTTATCCATATAGCTTTTCAAAAATAGCACCATTTGCTAGTACTTCATTCAACATTACATATTTGGCCATTTTCTTAGGCTTCTGTAGAAAAGTTCCTTTCGGAATTGAATCATTTGGGTTAAGTTTCAATGGGGCCCGTAAGGGGGTTAAAGAGGAAGAAGAAGTCAGAGTGTCAGACAAGTGTGTTGACCAATATACCCCTGTTAGTTCTATGTTATCTCAACCTTGTCCCTCGGATTGGTGGGACGACTTCTCCAGAAGGATTTCTGGTACAACTTTTATACACTAAACTTTTGGAAATATTTTGCTTGATTTGTTCTGTTTCCTTCGTGTTATGTCTGATATATGCTGCATTTTTGTTCTCTGTATTTGATTCGTGTTGTGTTTTTTTCGAATTCTTGTCGTCTCTTAGTGAAAATTTTGGACGAGGTTCAACTTTGAGTTATATTAAATTGATTTCTGCTCTTTCATATTTTGGGTGGTTTTAGTGAGAGCTTGTTATCCCACATTACAGTCAGGGGTGGAGGAGAGCATTAGTTAGGGGTTCAAACGAATCTGATGTATAGAAAATTTATAAAATATATATAAATATATAATTGCAAATGGACACAACCTATTAAGCATTTCTCTTAAGTTATTATACCAAGAATCTTTAAAATAGTTTAAGCACAAAGGCGTGACACAAATACCATATTTTATTCACAATTCACTTACTTACTCTAACATGAAGGTCAACAACAATACCTTTTCTTTATGAATCATGTGCCCTCACCCAATCAAAGAGCTTAGTTCCACACACCATGCATTTTAATAATGTAGGAACTCAAGATAGGAAAAATCTACTCGCTCTCATAAATAACATTCATATGCCCCAAATGACGTACCATATGATTGCCCTTAGTGTAATACTTCACTAATCTAATTCATTCAGTCTAAGATCAAATAAGACTTTCATTGGTTGTAATGTAGGCTGTGGGTCGGATAGGATATATTTGGGTATAAGTGACTACACCTCCCTTAAATACTTTAATACAAATACTTCAACCTTTAATCCCCTACTTATGTCAAACCAAGATTCCACCTTAACTTCACTATATTTTACCCCTACTTCTCTAAGCACCAATACGTCAAAAGCCACCACCATCAGGACTTATATATATATATATATATATATATATATATATATATATATATATATATATATATATAAAATATCTTTTTCTCTTTTTTTCTTCTATCCAAATGGCTTTTATTGACACATTTTTCTTTTCATCTGGTGCACCTTTCTCCTAATTTCATTGTTCTACTCAAAAGCCAATCCACCAGCTCACACTTTAGTTTTTCCATAATTCATCACAATTCAAGTGCTCATGAGAGGTGACAAGGTCAAATATACAGTTGATCCAAACAAAGGGGTACGACTTGTAATGTGGTTACCAAAGAAACATGATTATAGGATCAAATGGATTAACTAAAGTACATAACATTTAGGTGGGTACTTTATATAATCTGGCTTAACAAAGAACTACCTATATCACTTCTCAGACTGAACAATCCTACTATTTCGCTTTGCACACACACGAGGCAAGTTCTAGACATCAAATGTAATGCACATACTACATGCAAACGTCACACAGACATGGCAGATAACTCATTCAGATTTGGTTCTATCATGATACTCCAGTCAAAGCAGTTAAGCAAATATAAGAATCCACGATTTAAGGTATTTATTCTTAAGTCAAAAATTGAGCCTAAGCGTCTTAACCAGAGTACTGACTATTCTCGAGGTATCACCAAGCTTAGAGATATTGATGCGATTAAGTTCTTAGCCATGTGATTCCTACTCCTAAAAATTAAAACTACCTACACCCGGTTCAACTAAAAACCCGTGAAAAAGAACCACAGTCCAAATAAAAAATAAGGAGGAATTACTACACTACCTAAAAAAAATCTTTTTTGGTATTTTCTTTAGACTTGCTTCCCTCAAGAAAGTTGTCTAGGAGATCCATTGTCGGGAAGAGTCCAACCTATTTATCTTTTTATTTTTACATTTCTACCTAAAAACAAAACAAGACAAATTCTAAATAAAAACAATCTAACAACTACTAATATCTACCACTAATAAGAAAAATACAATAACAATAAAAATAACACAACAAATGCTAAAAACTAACACAAAAAACAAGCTAAAAACTAAAAATAGCTTCAATTTCTCACCCCACACTTAAATCATGCATTGTCATCAGTGCATGCACAATTAGACAATACAAAAAATAAAAAGCATAGGGTGCAAGAAAACTCCCTAGTCAAGCAGTGTCGTCATCCTCTGACGCTCTCCCCTCCTCATCATGCGTGTCCTCTTTATCATCACCATCTCCCTCACCATCTGACTACATTGGCTCAGCCTTAGACTGCTCCAGTGTGTTGACATCCTCATCAGCGAGGAGTGTGAATCCCTTTCCTACACCAACCATCTGTTGATCATGCGCATTGAGTGGGTATCGCAACTCTGAATCAGTCCCCTCCTCAGCTGTGGCCGGGTGACCCCCTATCCGCAGTTGTTAATTCCTCATCCCATAAAGATGGGCCATGCAACTGTCATCACGCGCATGCGTTCAACACTTGTTAGTGTCCCATCCTCGCCTCTTAGCCAGAGATTAGTGATGTCTGTTTGTTGGATGAGCTGATCAATAGTATAGTAAAATTCAGGCTCTACCTCAACCCTCTCATGCAGTAGAACCGAGTTAGAAAATTAGGAAATGGAATTCGATCAATCTTTTTACTTGTTCTCACTTGTGCCATCTCGTGGCAAATCAGGTGACCAATATTCACCCTCTGCCATGTCATCAGGAAATATAGCACACAGGTCCTCACACGACTTACAAGCGTGTCATGATTGCACGGTAGGAGCCGTACGTTTATCAACTTGAGCCTCCGCCTTCATCTTCTTTTTGGGGAACCTCTTGTGATGATTCGTTTCTTTGTCCCGAACCCATGAAGTAGTAGAGTAGACCCCAAGAGCGTGTGCTTCAGCTCTCTATAAGTAAGCCTGAAAATGAATTGCTCTAGTGTCTCCACAGGAACATTTGGAGCACCTAAAAATCGCATATGGCCTTGGGTGAAAAATCTATCAAGTGTCCACGGATTGGCACCAACTCCTCAGTGTCCTTTGGATCAAACCCCACATAGAATTCCCTTACTAAATTGAGGTTGATGTCCCCTGTGTTCTTAAAAACATAGCTTAACCCCAAATCCTGAATGCTTTTCCAAATAGTCATATACTTTGCTTTCACACTGTGTTACTGTATAGACTCTTCCGGATGGATATGTTTAGGCCAACAGTGCTTGTACCAATCACTCATTTGCGGAGGTATGTTGTTTATGCCAAATTCTCATTGGCCTGGGTTTGTGTACGCATGGTAGCTACAACTGCCACTGCTTGGGAACCAGTCATACTAGAGGAAGCTTCTTCCCCCCCCCCCCTTTTCTTTGGAGGAGGTGCAGAGCTCACCTTTGCTTTAGCTTGGGCCGATGAAGTAGCCTTTCCCTTGCCTGTGTCTTTCCTGGGCGGCATCTTCGCTCCTACACAAACCAGCATGTGACGACCCGTCCCGTCGTCACGTAAGTTACCGCCCCATTTCTCCCATATTATGCTTCACTATGATTCAATATCAATATTTGAGTTGGTTGAATAGAATTGGATTGGTTTTAGTTGGAAATGAGACACTTAGTCTCTTAAAGGGGAACTTATTTTGGAAAGTCAACTGGAAGTTGACTATTTAGTTAGAGGGCTCGGATGGAAATTTTGATGATTTGGTTAGCTTCGGGGGATGATTTGTGATTTAGGAGCGCAATCGGAATTGAATTTGGAGGTCCGGTGTAGAATTAGGCTTGAATTGGCTAAGTTTGAATTTTTGAGAATTCCAGTGGGTAGGTGAGATTTTGATCCGAGGGTCGGAATGGAATTCTGAGAGTTGCAGTAGCTTCGTTAGGTGATTTTGGATATGTCTGCAAATTTTCAGGTCATTCGGACATCGTTTGGTCGGGTTTTTGATTGAATGTGCATTACGGAAGTTTTGATGAAAACTAGGCTTGAATCCGATGTATTTATTGGTTTTAGCGTTGTTTGACGTGATTTGAGGATTGTAACAAATTTCAATAAGGTTATAGGATGTGTTGGTGCTTTTGGTTGAGGTCCCGGGGGCCTCGGTGTGATTTCGGATGGTTAAACGGGAATTTTGAAAGTATGTTGCAGGTCTGAACTTCTGCCTTCTGGTGTTTCCGCATCTGCGGAAAAGGAGCCGCAGAAGCGGTTCTGCAGATACGGCGGGATGGTCGCATAAGTGTACAGGCATGGCCCAGGGCAATTCCGCATAAGCGGAGGTCCGCATAAGCGGATAATACACCTCAGAAGCGGTCGTTGGAGGACCGCAAAAGCGGATACTGAGTCGCATAAGTGGTCCCATGGATTTTTAAGTGAGACCGCATAAGCAGTCAAATGGTCGCGTGTGCGGGACCGCAGGTGCGGTTATTGGACCTCATAAGCGGAAATCGACCAGGGATTTCAGTGAACAGTAGTTCACGATTTTGAAAAGAAGAGAAAATATTTAGGACTTCGACTAGGGTTGTTCTTGGGCGATTTTGAGGAGAAATCGAAGGAGCTTCATCAGGTAAGAACTATTAGCCTCGGAATATGTTATTTTTGTGTAAAAACATTGATTAATCACTGAATTTCAAGGATTTAAAGGTTAAAAAATGGATGTTAGGGCTTAAAAACTCAAGAGAGATTAAATATGAGTTTTGGAGGGGCAAACGAACTTCGATTTTTGTAAATTTGATATGTATAGACTCGTGGCGAGACGAGGAATCCAGTAATGTAAATTTCGGAATTTTTCGAGAAGTGGGCCCGGGGATCGTATTTTGCCAACTTCGTGATTTTTAGTATTTTTCGAGTAATTTCGATTGGGTTATGTTTCTTTAGCATATAGTAATGTATTCGTTGTGGTTTTGACTAGATTTGACGCACGAGGAGGTCGATTCAAGAGGAAAGGGCATTGCGGACTAGTCTATGGCAGACTTGAGGTGAGTAATAGATATAGATGATGACCTGAGGGTTTGAAACTCCGGTATCTCACACTGTGACGCTGTATTGAGGCGAGACACGTACTCTATGGTGAGTGCGGGGTTATTTGTGGATGGGACTATGGCTTAGTCCGTTCGAGTGATGTCTATACTGTGTTATTGACTAGGAATTGGCTGGTAAACATCCTACTTGGATTGTTATGAACATATTTGGGCTGCGTGCCAACTATTTGGATCCTTTAGGGATTATTATCACTGTTGCCATAAAATTGAGCATATTTCCATGATATCAGTCCTGAGTTAAGTACTGTCTAGAAATGATTAGCAATCTTCTGAGGTTTTAAATCACTTAAACTATAATACCTGTTAAATAAAACTGAAAATAGTAAACTTTATTGTGCTTGTGTGGCTTGCATGCATATATAACTGGACTGATTGTGGACCGGGCTGCACGCCGCAGCGAATGCTACTATGTCATTGCGCTTGGGCTGTAGGAGCCCCTCTGGAGTCTGAACCCCCACAGTGAGCGCGGGTACCCAATGGATCGGGTTGTACGTCGCAGCAGTCATGTGCATTGCATTGCATTCATGCATTGATATCTATTTGTCTATCCATCGTTGATTATTGTTGTTTCATCGTTTAGTGTGCTAAGTGGTTAGTTTCAGCTTTGCATTGTGGTATTTCGGGATTTCTTACTTTCAGTCATTATATATGTCTATTACCACTGAGTTGGAAGTACTCACTTTACTTCCTGCACCATATGTGCAGATTCAGGTGTCCCGGAGACTTAGCTGAGCAGTTGCTATCTTCCAGAGTTTTATCAGAGTTGTCGAGGCAGCTGACTGACGTTCGCAGGACCCGACTTCTCCCTTTTATTCAGTTTTATTTCCGCATTCTAGACTTATGTATTTTCGAATATTTGTTACTCCGTTGTTTAGAGGCTCTAGACTCGTGACCCCAGATTCTGTTGGGAGTGTTTCGTCGGATATTTCGGTCTGTTCCGTATTGTTTTTATTACAAACATCGGCTTATTATTTTTAAACTGTTAAATTCCCTTAAATTATCGGAAATGAGTTATCAGGTTGGGTTCGTGAGTGATAATTGGTCAGACTTGCCTAGCTATATGGTTGAGTGCCATCACAACCGGGTTTGGATTGTGACACAGCAATAGTCAGATAATACTTCATTACATAATACACACATCAGCTCCCCCAACTTTCTAAGGTTACTCAGACTTTACCTCGCATTTTCTTAGCATTAGAATCAAACAACAATATTTTGGATACCGGTGAGCCACCCCACACTTAAGTGTTAATGTGTTGCATGATTACATAGCACTAGATTACCAATCCCAGAGACTCGGGCTCCAAAGGGGACTAGGAATGCCCTTAAGGCATTTCACCGAACATTTGACGCGCACTAGTGCTATAGGAGTTCTTATGGACTTGAGGGATTGCCTTATCCTCCCAAATCGGCTTGGGAATTCCGTACTACCACACATTTCACCAACTAAGCACCATTCCTAAGGGGTTCATATGATTGGGGCACACAAACACCATAAAGCCATGAAGAACAACCACACCTAATGAAGCACA
The DNA here is from genome assembly GCA_026770625.1 of Nicotiana glauca. NCBI lineage: Eukaryota > Viridiplantae > Streptophyta > Magnoliopsida > Solanales > Solanaceae > Nicotiana > Nicotiana glauca. Next base: position 70,411 of record MU736222.1, read on the forward strand.
CGCAACAAAAAAAAAACCAATAATGAAGAACAACCACCACTCAACACATGTACCCAACTCGAAATTACCAAGAAAAGAGATAGAATCATACCTTTGAAGCTTTGTGAGGAGTAGATTGACTTAGAATTTCGGATGAGTGTGAATGGCTAGCAAGATGAAGCTTGATCTCTATGTGAATGGTGATTGTGTGTGGGTAAACGATCAATTTTTGCAATGTGTTTGTGTGCTTGTGAAATTTCTTGTAGAGCTTGGTGTGTGTTGATTGAAGTGAGGTTAGGGGTTTGCTTGAAGATTGTCTAGTGAGTGAGGCCGTGTTTCTGATATTTGTGTCGACCAAAATAGTACAAAACAACTTAAAGAGGGCAAAACAATACCTACATGGCATTAGCCGGGCGTCGCCAGCCTAAGGCCTGGATGTCTCTGGCGTTTTCCTAACTTCACTTGACATTTAAACCTTTCTCGACTCGCCCAAACTCACCTACAAACTTGTTAGTATCTAAAAATAAAAATAAAAATTCTAACTATACTAAAAATCAACTACGAATTAGGTTGCCTCCCAACAAACGCCTTAGTTAACGTCGTGGCACAGTGAATATAACAGATCAATGGGTTGTCTCCCATGAAATGCCTGATTTAATGTCACGGCACAACACAGATAAGCGCATTTAAAGTACACTCAACATCGGAGGCTCGATCAAATGGGTTATTGACACTACCTTTGCTTCATCCATGCCCACATATGTTTTAATCTGTGCCCATTGACTCTGACCGTGCAGGAGTCATTACTCGCAACAATCTTTACGACACCCGTGGGGTGAATTTCAACTACACGAAAAGGCCCTAACCATCGTGATTTCAATTTTCCCGAAAATAACCTTAGTTTTGAATTGTATAGCAACACTGTATCTCCGCGTTTAAAATTCCGCTCAATAATATTTCTATCATGTATCATCTTTATTCTCTCCTTGTATAATCTCGTGCTCTCAAAAATGTGATATCTGAACTCATCAAGCTTGTGAAGCTCTATTACTCTACTTGTTCCCACAACTTCAATATCAAGATTCAACTTTCTCAACGCCCACCAAGCTCTATGCTCCAACTTTACCGGTAAATGACACGCCTTCCCAAATACCAACTTGTATGGCAACATGCCGATTGGAGGTTTGAAAGCGGTTCGATAAGTCCAAAGTGTATCATCTAACTTCATCGCCTAATTTGTTCTAGTAGCATTCACAGTCTTAGTCAACACACTCTTTATTTCCCTGTTCAAGATTTCCACTTGCCCCCTTGTTTCTGGATGATATGGGGTAGCCACCTTGTGGCGTACATCTACTTCTCCAACAACTTCGTGAAGGCTCGATTAAAAAAAGTGAGTGCCTCCGTCAGTTGTTATTGCCCTTGGAGTGCCAAATCGGGTAAATATGTTCTTTCTAAAAAAATAGTTACCCCATTTGCATCATTTGTAGGGAGTGTTGCAGCTTCCACCCATTTGGACACGCAGTCCACAACGACGAGTATGTACTTGTTGCCATATGAGCTGATGAAAGACCCCATGAAATCGATCCCCCATACATCAAACACTTCTACCTGCTGAATTGGGTCCATGGGCATCTCATGTCTGCGAGAAATGTTCCCGGTTTGTTGGAATTCATCATAGCCCTTTATCCATAAATGGGTATCTTTGAATAGTCTTAGCCAGTAGAAGCCCGAATCCAAAACTTTCGCAGCTGTCCTTACTCCCCCGAAGTGCCCACCATATGGTGATGCGTGACATGTCTGCAAAATAGAAGACTGTTATATCTCAAGGATACATCTTCGTATCATGTTATCAACACAAATCCTAAATAGATAAGGCTCATCCCAATAATACATGCGATAATCACGAAATAACTTTTTCTTTTTAATAGAGGAAATGTCATAAGGAACAATACCTCTCACCAAGTAGTTTGCAATGTCTACATACCATGGCGTTTCCTCAAAACTCGTGGCTAGTAGTTGTTCATCTGGGAAAGTTTCCAAGATATCTTCTACCTCAATCTTCTTCTCAGCTCCTTCCAACTTGACAAATGATCAGTTACTTGGTTCTCAGTTCCCTTTCGGTCACGGATTTCCAAATCCAATTCTTGAAGCAGTATCACCCATCAAATTAGGCACGATTTTGACTCCTTCTTCTCGATTAAGTACCTGAGAGCAGCATGGTCAGTGTAAATAATTACCTTCAAGCCTATCATGTAGGACCTGAATTTTTCAAATGCGAACACCACTACCAACATCTCCTTCTCGGTCATAGTGTAATTTAGCTGGGGTCCACTCAGCGTTCTACTTGCGTAGCATATTGGATGCGTGATTTTATCTTTTCGCTGCCCAAGAACTGCTCCATTAGCATAGTCACTTGCATCACACATCAGCTCAAATGGTTGCTCTCAGTTGGGGGCAACTATGATAGGTGTTGTTACTAGTCTCTTTTTTAATTCCTCAAAAGCTACCCTGCAGTTATCAGAAAACACAAAAGGATGATTTTTTTCAAGCAATTTACACAAAGGGTTAGCAATTTTAGAAAAATCTTTTATAAATCTCCTATAGAAACTGGCATGCCCAAGAAAACTTCTGATTTCTTTGACAGAGGTGGGTGGTGGAAGCTTTTCTATCACATCAACCTTTGCACGATCTACCTCATACCTTTAATTGACACTAGGTGCCCCAAGACTATACTTTCCTATACCATAAAATGACACTTTTCCCAGTTGAGTATCAGATTAGTCTTGATACACCTTTTCAAAACTCTTCTCAAGTTCACAAGGCAATCATCGAATGGATTCCCTACCACTGAGAAGTCATCCATGAAAACCTCCATTATCTCCTCTACCATATCTGTGAAGATGGCCATCATGCACCTTTTGGAATGTGGCGGGTGATTTGCATAGGCCAAACGACATTCTACGAAAGGCATAGATACCATAAGGGCAGGTGAAAGACATTTTCTCTCTATCCTCCGGGGCAATAGAAATATGATTATACCCCGAGTACCCATCCAGAAAGCAAAAGTGAGACCTCCCTGCCAATCTATCTAGCATCTGATAGATGAATGGCAGTGAAAAATGGTCTTTCCTAGTAGCCAAGTTCAACTTCCTGTAATCCATACATATTCCCCAACCTGTGACTGTTCGTGTAGAGATCAATTCATTCTTCTTATTTTTCACTATCGCCATTCGTCCCCTTTTTGGTACACACTGCACTAGGCTAACCCACTTGATGTAGAGATATGGAATATGATCCCTGCATCTAAACACTTAATCACTTATTTCTTCACCACTTCTTTCATGTTGTGGTTCAACCTTCTTTGATGTTCTCTAAAAGGTTTGTGCCCATCTTCTAATAAAATCTTAACCATATAGAAGGCCGGGCGGATCCCCTTGATGTCTGTAATGGTCCAGCCAATTGAAGTCTTGCACTCAGTCAGTACCTACAAAAGCTGTTCTTCCTGCACATCTAACAAACTGGATGAGATAATAACAGGTAAAGTTGAGTCAGATCCTAAGAATGCATACATGAGATGAGATGGCAGTGGTTTCAGTTCAAAATTTGGTGGCTCTTCTATTGATGGCTTAGCTAGAGGAGTTTTTCCTTCCTCTAAGTGCAAAGGCTCAAATTCGAGCTCCCTTTTCCAAAAACCTTGGCCTTCAAGAGCAAGTACCCACTCTGCCAAGTCTTCACCATTAGATTCTTCTAAGTTCATGAGACATGCTGCTAGAGGGTCTTTAATGTTTAACGCCTCATCTTCATCCTCCAAACCTACATCCATCGCATCTATTAGAGAGAAATTAGCAAATTCTCTTGGTCTCCGCATAGATTTCTGCACGCTGAAGGTTATATCTTCATCGTTTAATCTCATCTTGAGCTCTACAGTTTCACAATCAATTAACGCTCTCCTAGTGGCCAAGAATGGTCTTCCCAAAATTATGGGAATTTCCTCGTCAACCCGACAGTCAAGGATGAAAAAATCTATTGGGAACACAAACTTCCCAACCTTTACCAATATCGTCATGAATCCCAGGAGGCCTCTTCATTATCCGGTTATCTAGTTATAGTAACATAGACGTGGGTTTAGCTTGTGACGACCTGACCCATCGTCTCATGTGTTACCATCCCATTTTCCCCGTTCTATGCTTCTTCATGTGTTATTATATGTGTTTGGTGAGTTTGAAGTGATTCGGATAGGGTTTTGTAAGAAATGAGACAATTAGTCTCTTTAAGGAAAGACTAGATTGGAAATGTCAACCAGACGTTGACTTATGAGTTATAGGGCTCGGATGTAATTTCTAGTGATTTGGTTAGCTTCAAGGAATGATTTGTGGATTAGAAGTGCAATCAGAAGTGATTTTGGAGGTTCGGTGTAGAAGTTAGCCTAAGTTGGCGAAGTTAGGAATTTGGCGACGTCCGGTTGGTAGGCGAGATTTCGATTCGAGGGTCAGAATGGAATTCTGAGAGTTATAGTAGCTTCGTTAGGTGATTTTGGATGTGTGTGCAAAATTTCAGTTGATTCAGAGGTGTTTAGGTCGGGTTTGTGATCGAATGCGAGTTTTGGAAGTTTTGGTTAAACTTAGGCTTTGATTTGATGAAATTCAATGATTTTGATGTTAACAATAGTGTTGTGATGATTCAAGCAAGTTTGAATGAGGTAAAAGATCATGTCTGTGCTTTTGGTTGAGGTCCCGGTGGCCTCGGGGTGAATTCGGGTGGTTAAACGGAGAATTCAGAGTTTGTTGCATGTTTGAAGTTTGCTGGTTCTGTCATTTCCGCATCTGTGGAAAAGGGACTGCATAGGCGGTTCCGCAGATGCGGCGGGGAGGTCGCAAATGCGGTTCCTAGAGGTTTGGAAAATTTCCGCAAAAGCGCACAAAAGTTTGCAAATGCGGCTACCGCAGAAGCGGTTCTAGACCGCATAAACGGTCCCTGGGGATTTAAGTCAGACCGCATAAGCGGTCATTTGGACGCATATGCGGTGATCGCAGGTGCGGTTATTTAGTCGCAGAAGCGAAAGTCGCTATTGGTTGAAGGGTTTTATATTATATTTCATCAGCGAGGGTTATGCATATTTCCACCATTTTGAACGTCCTTAGGAGCTTTTGGACAGGAATTTCAGAGGGATTCAAGAGGAATCGACTTGAGGTAAGAATCTTGGTCTTGAAACTCGATTATATGGTGAAATTGGTCTAGAAATTCATGGAAATTTAGCCTAAAATTGATGAACTAGGGCTTGAGTTTTTGATATTTCAAATTGGGATTTGATAGGCCATTTGAACTCGGATTTGGGAGTTCTTGGTCTGTATGGACTCGTGGCGAGACGAGGAATCCGGTAATATGAGTTTTGTAATTTTTCGAGAAGTGGGCCCAAGGCTCGGGTTTTGGTAATTTCGGGATTTGTGCCTATTCTTGACTGTTTTCGCTTGGGCTTTGTTCCCTTAGCATGTTGTGATGTATTCACTCTGATTTTTGGATAGATTCGACACGCGTGGGGGCCGATTTGAGGGGCAAAGGCGTCGCGAGATAGAGATTTCACCGGTTCGAGGTGAGTAATACTTGTAAATGATATCCTGAGGGTTTGACACCCCGAATTTGCACATCATAGTGCTATATTAAGGTGACTTGCACGCCGGATATGAGAGTGGGGTAGAGCACCGTTGGGGATTGTGACTTGGTCCGCCCCGGTTGTTGATTTTACCGCGTAGTTGACTATGACGTGTTGTTTTTCACTATGACTTGGGCTTATTGCCATTTTTGGGGCTTATTGATGACTGTTTGAACTTCTTGTGAGCTATCATCATTGTTTTCCTCACTATTTGAAATATTATTTGAACTCAGTCTATTTGAAATACACTGTTTCATGAACTCAGCTATATTTTTACTCAACCTTGAGTATTAACTGATATTTGAACTATTGTTTGAGCTGAGCATTTTCGTTTTCATTGATGCCCGAGGGGCTTATGATTATTTTGGACTGATTGAGGTCGAGGGCCATGATTGAGGATCTGATGAGTGATGTGAGGAGGCTTTCAGGCCTCGAGTGATGCGAGGGGGCTTTCATGCCTCGAGTGATTGGTGAGGAGGCTTTCAGGCCTCGAGTGTTATGTGAGGAGGCTTTCAGGCCTCGAGTGTATTATGAGCAGGCTTTCAGGCCTCGTATTGATATTGGTCAGGCTTTCAGGCCTTATTGATAGCGCTTGGGCTGTAGGAGCCCCTCCGGAGTCTGCACACCCACAGTGAGCGCAAGTACCCACATGAGTGAGAGTGAGCCCGAGGGGCTGATGTTGTACTGAGTGATTGATACGGAGCCCGCGGGGCTGATACTACATTGAGAGTTTGATATGGCGCCCGAGGGGCAGGTTCCTGAGTATCTCTTATTGATTGAGAATTATTGTTTTTAACTATTTTCGAAGAGTTTTCTTACTGTACTTCACTGGTTTCTACTGTTTACCTAATTTTACTGCTTGAGATAGCATAAATTGTGTCTTTGTGGGATTTCTATGTTCTTAGCTATTATTTATTTTTATTACTCACTGGGTCGGAGTACTCACATTACTCCCTGCACCGTGTGTGCAGATACATGTATAGCAGAGTTCGTTGCTGAACGCTGATTTTCATCCAGGCCAGGCGGACCCGTAGATACGAGGTAGCTGCCAGCGTCTACAACCCTCGTTTCTTCCTTATCCTTTTTACTTCATCTATCTTCAGACTATGTTCTTAGATACAGTCTCGTAGTAGTTATTAAACTATATAGTAGCTCATGACTTGTGACACCCCGATTTCGGGCTGGATTTGGGTTGGCTTTTCGTGTTATCGCAGTTATGTCTGTATTGCCGGTTTCGATATTCCTACTTTAAGCTTACTTCTGATTTATAACTGTCAGTTAATTGAGGAGTTAAATGTTCCATTGGTTAGCCTCGTCTTCACGAGAGGCGCCATCACGACCAGGTGGGTTTGGGTCGTGACAAGTTGGTATCAGAGCCTAGGTTACTAGGTCTCACGAGTCATGAGCAGGTTTAGTAGAGTCTCGCGGATCGGTACGGAGACGTCTGTATTTATCCTCGAGAGGCTGCAGAACTTTAGGAAAACTTCACTTTCTTTAAATTCTTATTGTGCGTACTTGACTCAGCTTAAGATATAACTCCTGAAAATTCCTTCCACACATCGGTATGCGCATGTGAGCACTCAGTATTGTATGTGCCTTGATGGCTTGTGATTCCCCGATCAACGGGCAAGATGTAATCTCCGTGAGTTTGATGTTGGGCCAGTATGGAGGACTTGAGGCCGGATCTTGCCTATGGCTTGAGCACTGAGGTGCTGATCGTGTGAACAAATATTTTGAACTTATATGTTCGGTATTGTCGCTATTATCCGGAATGGTGGTTTCGTATTCGTATGATGAGCATGTTAGTACTGCGAGATGTAATTATATGACTTGGTAGTGACGATGAAGTCTGCTGGATAATAGATAAACTGTTAAGTGATTCGTTTCCTATTGTGGTTCGATGCGTAGCCCGAATATAGGCGCGTGAATAATGTTTTTGTATCTCCTAGTTGGAAAGTAGGTGCATCACATGTGGCGGTATGAGTTCAGACTCAGGAAGACTAAATGACTGTGTTATGTGTATGATGGTAGGAGGTGTACTGAAATACTAAGCTGAGGTGAAGCAAGTGGGTTATCTCCTGCGGAGTGTTCTTAAGGGGTACGATTCTTATGTATATTGTTAGAATATCTCATGTGTAATTGAAAAGTACGTGTTGTAATTTGAAAATTTGGGTCACTTCAGAGAGTGGGCTCAGTTGATGTGGGGATGAATGCAAGGTTTGTAGAGGATTTCAGTATCCGAGGATCTGTGTTTTCATAAACTAGTAGATGACTTGAGTTTAATCTCACTATAACATTGTGGCATCATTAGAGTAAAAGTATTATGGGTTATTAAATATGTCCTGATAGATGGCTTCGAGCCAAGTTGGGGAGGTTGCTATTGATTAGCTGATCGCACGGTTATGTGCTATGTTGTTTCTGTTTCGAGGTATGCTGGCGGATCAGTCCTGGTTGCAGAAAATGAGCCGTGGATGGCATGAGTGAAGCAAAATTTTGATAAAGGTTATATGGTGCTTCGTAGATGTGGGGAAATATTAGGATGTCTTGAGCTATTTTTGATAAAGAATGCTCATTATATAGAGAAGGAAGATGTTCGTTCGTATTGGAATGAGATTATGTCCTACGGTGTCAGAGTGCTAATAAGGCACGAGTGGTTCTGTTCGTTAAGTTAGGTAATTTGCAGTTGGAATAGGAGTGAATGACTTTCGAGAATGATTTTAATGTGTTCAAGATTTTACATGTAACAATCAGGTGTCTCAAGGTTGTGTATGTGGTCAGAGACCGTGTTTTCATCGAAAAATGTCGAGGCTTGTGGTATTCTTATGTCTATTATGGGATCCTGTGTATCGGTATCTGGAAGGTAATGGTAACAAATTCAGATTTCGCAGGAAGTTCTTCAAAGTAAAGTATTCTAGAACGTGGTATTTCTGGGAACATTTGAGAGAGTATTCAGTGGCTCATGGGTTTGAAACAGTGTGGTCTTATGTGCGAGTCTCGTGTGGTAAGCCTGGATTGAGGCATTGTGATGCTACAACGAGGGAGAAATATCAAGTGGATGATGAACAAAAAGAGAAATTTGATAGACGGAATAACTTGATAATAGACCGAATCGGCATGGTGAGGGTATGATTAATTATTTGTATGTGTTCGAGGTAATGAGCTTTTACAGGCATTTTTCAGCAATGCTCTTGGGTTTTGACGGCTTGCTAAGCTTGGGTTAGACAGAAGGATTCAGTCCTGGCAGTTTAACTTGTATAAATGGAGTTGGCAGAGATGTTGTTGTTGGGTTTTACCGTGATTTGAAGATGAGCATATTTCCTATGGGTATGCGAAGCATGGAGTGTGTAATTATTTTTTCTTCTAAATGGGATCAATGAAAGTTCTTGACTAGTTGAGTGCGTCGATGTCTGCGGCGCGAAAGGGAGATAAAAGTTCTCATGTCATCCTAGTATGGTATGGTATATGCGATATGTTGTCGAGGATTGGGATTTGTATGCGTAAGGTTGGGTTCAGTTCGGAATGGAAAGTCATTAAATTCTTAAGCAGCACGGGCAGTTGTAAGTGATTAAAGAATTGATCTTCATATGATTAGGGTGAATGATCCTCATATGACTAAGGAAAATGGTATTGCCAATCATAGTGATTCGATGAGGGTATATGCTGCAGGAAAAGGGCAATGTGATTAAGTTGATGGCACAAGAGAATTTTAAAATATCTTTCAGGGAATGACTGGGTACTCAAGATGTGATATATATTCATACTGCGGGATTTGGGATCAGGTACATTGATTCGTGTGCTATATGGAGTTGGAGACCCGAGTGGATAGTTCTTTGTTTGGTATATTGGATTGTGGGTATGATATTGGGGTGTAGACTAGTTGTCTCAGTGTTGGGTTATTCTAGACTACTGTGCTATGGGTTATGTCGGAAAATGCCACAGGTTGTGTGGCGAGGTGCCTCGGACTATGTTCCAGCAGAATGGTTGTGTTCCAAAGACCAGCGGATGGCTGGGAAGGATTGTTTTCCTTAATTGGGCCTTTGTGACAGATGTCAGCATAGAGGTTTCTACCATTAATTCAGTTCCGGTATAGAGGGACTTTTTCGGATGTGTTTCTTGTAGCCGGGCATGTCGCCGAGCGGGATTGTGGATTTCGGCATTTATTTGGTGCCGGGCACCGTATCGTACGGCTTCAACATGAGTTATAATAGTGGAAGAAGCAACTTCAGGCTTCTTGGTATTGAGTTCGTTGGCAGGCCGATGTGGCTACGTATTTAGATTGAGATGGATTGGTTAGCCCCGATATGTATTGTTGAGGGATAGGTTGAATCTATCGTTAATGAGCGTGCTAGAGATCTGGGGAGGTCTATGAGATGCTTTTTCTATACAGGGAGGCGTTATGATTTTCGGACTGTGGGCACATATAGTGCGGTGCTATCGAGATTCATCGTGGAAAGTTGAGAGGGGGACCTCAGTTGTGTTTGAGTTTTGTAGATTACAACGCTATATGTAGATACCTTTATGCACTCAGTGTGCTTACGACCGATACTCGGTATTTTGTTATAATGAGAAAATTTGGCTCGATGTGCATCTCCTTATGTGAGATATTTGTGTGGATCGGGTGGCACGCCGCCACGGGTATGTCATCTGGGTCGGGTTTCACGCCGCAAAAGGGTGATGTTGAGAATAGTTTTCCATATGTTACTTTGTATACCTTGCTTCCTGGTTTCTGAGGAAGGTCAGTATTAGGTGTTGCTCGGCGAATAGCGCGTCGGTTGTGTCCTCTCAGGATGGAATGGTGTATATTTTTTGCTTCACCGTGGGTGTGATGGATTGCTTGGTTTCAGATATCAATCTGTGCGTGGCTGTCTATTTTGAGCATGGTGACTTGAGGTGTCTCATGCGGAGCAGTGTTTGGATAGGATCGCGCATTGTAGCTGTCGACGCCCCCCTTTTTCCCCCTTCTAAAAGAAAGAAATCAGGTTTACGATAGTATGAACAAAACAACTCTTATTCCCTTTTGAGGAATTGGGTTATGGAATTTGAAGAGTCGTCACCTAATGATTATAGTGCATTAGGACACTTCAAAGAAAAAGAAGAAGATTTGAAAGAAAACCAGAGTTTGGGTAAGGGCTTGAGATTATCTCGAGGGGAAGGTGTTAGGCATCCCTCAAGATCCACTAGTGTGGTTCCCGGCCATGCTTAATTGTGACTTTAAAGGAGTAGAAGAAAGCA
>MU736222.1:89312-107536 GCA_026770625.1 Nicotiana glauca
CAGTAGCTTCGTTAGGTGATTTTGGATGTGTGTGCAAAATTTCAGTTGATTCAGAGGTGTTTAGGTCGGGTTTGTGATCGAATGCGAGTTTTGGAAGTTTTGGTTAAACTTAGGCTTTGATTTGATGAAATTCAATGATTTTGATGTTAACGATAGTGTTGTGATGATTCAAGCAAGTTTGAATGAGGTAAAAGATCATGTCTGTGCTTTTGGTTGAGGTCCTGGTGGCCTGGGGGTGAATTCGGGTGGTTAAACGGAGAATTCAGAGTTTGTTGCATGTTTGAAGTTTGCTGGTTCTGTCATTTCCGNTAGAGTAGTGTGTTGGAAACGAAGTGAGCGTTGGAGGTCATTAATGAATACGAACGGATTTGCTTTCAGCTTGTTGGAAGGTTAATATCGAGGTTCAGCTCGGAATCTGCTGTAGTATTAGTCAAAAGGGAAGAAATGCTTTCATGAATGATTGGTGTGAGAAATGGTTATGGTTTACTGCGTGTTTCATCATCATTTGGTAGGATATGAAAGTGTTGGAGTGAAACTTTAGCNCTGGAGGCTTGGCAATTTCCATAGAAACGGACAAAAGTTCGCAAATGCGGCTACCGCAGAAACGGTTCTAGACCGCATAAGCGGTCCCTGGGGATTTAAGTCAGACCACATAAGCGGTCATTTGGACGCATATGCGGTGACCGCAGGTGCAATTATTTAGCCGCAGAAGCGAAAGTCGTTGTTGGCAGAAGGGTTTTATATTATCTTTCATCCGCGAGAGTTATGCATATTTCCACAATTTTTGAACGTCCTTGGGAGCTTTTGGATGGGAATTTCAGAGGGATTCAAGAGGAATCGACTTGAGGTAAGAATCTTGGTCTTGAAACTCGATTATATGGTGAAATTGGTCTAGAAATTCACGGAAATTTAGCCTAAAATTGATGAACTAGGGCTTGGGTTTTTGATATTTCAAATTGGGATTTGATAGGTCATTTGAACTCGAATTTGGGAGTTCTTGGTATGTATAGACTCGTGGCGAGACGAGGAATCCGGTAATGTGAGTTTTGTAATTTTTTGAGAAGTGGGCCCGGGGCTCGGGTTTTGGTAATTTCGGGATTTGTGCCCGTTCTTGATTGTTTTCGCTTGGGCTTTGTTCCCTTAGCATATTGTGATGTATTCGCTCTGATTTTTGGATAGATTCGACGTGCGTGGAGGACGATTTGAGGGGCAAAGGTGTCGCGAGCTAGAGATTTCACCGGTTCAAGGTGAGTAATACTTGTAAATGATATCCTGAGGGTTTGACACCCCGGATTTGCACATCATAGTGCTATATTGAGGTGACTTGCACGCCGGATATGAGCGTGGGGTAGAGCACCGTTGGGGATTGTGACTTGGTCCGCCCCGGTTGTTGATTTTACCGCGTATTTGACTATGACGTGTTGTTTTTCACTATGACTTAGGCTTATTGCCATATTTGGGGCTTATTACCGGCTGTTTGAACTCCTTGTGAGCTATCATCATTGTTTTCCTCACTATTTGAAATATTATTTGAACTCAGTCCATTTGAAGTACACTATTTCATGAACTCAGTTATATTTTTACTCAACCTTGAGTTTTAACTGATATTTGAACTATTGTTTGAGCTGAAAATTTTTGTTTTCGTTGATGCCCGAGGGGCTTATGATTATTTTGGACTGATTGAGGTCGAGGGCCATGATTGAGGATCTGATGAGTGATGTGAGGAGGCTTTCAGGCCTCGAGTGATTGGTGAGGAGGCTTTCAGGCCTCGAGTGCTATATGAGGAGGCTTTCAGGCCTCGCATTGATATTGTTCAGGCTTTCAGGCCTTATTGATAGCGCTTGGGTTGTAGGAGCCCCTCCGGAGTCTGTATACCCACAGTGAGCGCGGGTACCCACATGAGTGAGGGTGAGCCCGAGGGGCTGATGTTGTACTGAGTGATTGATACGGAGCCCGCGGGACTGATACTGCACTGAGAGTTTGATAAGACGCCGAGGGGCAGGTTCCTGAGTATCTCTTATTGATTGAGAATAATTATTTTTAACTGTTTTCAAAAGAGTTTTCTTATTGTACTTTACTGGTTTCTACTGTTTACCTGATTTTACTGCTTGAGATAACATAAATTGTGCCTTTGTGGGATTTCTATGTTCTCAGATATTATTTATTTTTATTACTCATTGGGTCGGAGTACTCACATTACTCCCTGCATTGTGTGTGCAGATACAGGTATAGCAGAGTTCGTTCCTGAGCGCTGATTTTCATCCAGGCCAGGCGGACCCGGAGAGACGAGGTAGCTGTCAGCGTCCACAACCCCCGTTTCTTCCTTATCCTTTGTACTTCATCTATCTTCGGACTATGTTCTTAGATACAGTCTCGTAGTAGTTATTAAACTCTGTAGTAGCTCATGACTTGTGACACCCCGATTGTGGGCTGGATTTGGGTTGGCTTTTCTTGTTATCGCAGTTATATCGGTATTGCCGGTTTCGATATTCCTGCTTTAAGCTTACTTGTGATTTATAACTGTCAGTTAATTGAGGAGTTAAATGTTTCATTGGCTGGCCTCGTCTTCACGAGAGGCGCCGTCACGACCAGGTGGGTTTGGGTCGTGACATAACTCTTCCAATTCCTAGCCTTTTGTAGATAGCCATAAGCATAAGGTTTATGCTTGCTCCCAGATCACACAATGCCTTATCAAATACAAAGTTGACTATTGTGCAAGGGATTGTGAAACTCCCTGGGTCAGAAAACTTCTCAGCTATGGGTCTCGTCACAACAACACTGCAGGTCTGACTACTAATCGTGGCCAAGTATTGAAAATCGAACTTGCGGTACATCAAGTCCTTCATCATCTTTGCATAGCCATGCATATCCTTTAAAGCATCAATCAAAGGGATGTTTACCTGTATTTGCTTCAACATCTCCAAGAATTTCTTGTACTGCTTATCTTTCTAATACTTGGCCAATCTCTGTAGGAATGGTGTTGGAGATTGGTTCTTCCCTGTGATTTGATTTTTCTCTTGTTCAGACATTGCTTCTACTGTCAGTTCCGATGCAACCTCCGTCTCTTTCACAACCTCTTATTTTTTGTTGGTGTTCTCTTGAGAATATTGTACCGTCACCTCGGTTAACCCTGCTGAATCATCTATGTCAATAGGTACTCGCACTAGTGTCTCAGTCGGTATGCTTTCGTGAGCAATTTCTTGCTCTAGATCTAGGTCTCTACCATTTCGGAGACTCACTGCCATCACCTGCTTCGGGCCCTGCTATTTTGGATTGATTTGGGTGTTTGCAGGTAACATCCCATGGGGACGACTATTTAGAGCCATGGAAATCTGTCCTAATTGGATCTCAATATTCTTTATCGCTAATTCATGTGAGTCTACTCTGTCAGTCAGTTTTCCAGTGGACCCAATCACTTGTTGCATTATTTTCCCAAGTTTCGCAAACCCATCTTCATATCTCACAGTCTATTATTGTGGAGGTTGTTGATAAGCCGGTTGCTGATTTTGCTGGTTGTAACCTTGTTTCCTTTGGTAAGGCGCCATTTGACCCAGTGGTGGCATAGCCCCAAGGTTATTTTTGTTGTTGTACTGCTACTAAGCGGGTCTATATCGTTGATTCTGCTGACCCCAATTTTGACTACTTGGTCCCTGTCCCCCGTAGTTAGCCACATAATTCATGTTCTCTTATATTGTTGGCTATCACCTTCAGCAATCCATGAGGAGACATATGGTTGATTAATGCATGATGTACATAAAACCTATTAGTTGCATCAACTTTGTGTACCTACTGCTTCTGGCCTAATTCATCAACCTTTTTGGTGAGGATGCTCATTTGTGTAAGTAGAGTGGCCATATTTTTAGCTATGAAGTTAGTAGGGTCTAAAGCTACTGAGTGAACCACATGAGTGATTGGAGTGTTTCTTGTCGTCCACCCTGAGTTTTGGCTACCTTGTCAAGTAGGATCTTGCTTTCTCTGAATATTTTTCTAAAATATGCTCTACCTGCTAAAGCATCAACATTGTCCTTCAAGCTATATGCCAAACTCATATAAAACCTCTGCCCCAACATTTGCTCTGGAATACCATGATGTGGACATGTAACCAACAAGCCCTTGAATCTGTCCCACGTTCCTTGTAACGTATCTGTTGGTTTCTGTCTGAAGCTCAATATCTCATCAATTTGCTGAGCAGTCTTGGTGGGTGGGTGAAATTTTTTCACAAAAATCTTGACTAATTCCTCCCAAGTAGTGATGGAGTTTATGAGGAGTGAATTAAGCCACGTCTGAGTTGCTCCCGTCATTGAGAATGGAAACAACAACAACTATATTGCTTCCGGTGTCTCGTTATGTTGCCTCTGCGTGGCACAAATTGATAGGAAATTCTTCAGATGCTGCTGAGGATCTTCAACGTATGACCCAGAGAACAATCCCTTATTCTGCAACAAATGTAGCATGTTATTTGTGATTTGGAATGAATCTGCTTGTATCTGAGGAACTACAATATCAATTGCTAAATTGTCAGCGGTGGGTTGTGCCCAATCATATAGTGCTGCTTCTACCACACCCTGATCGTTTGGGTTATTGACATTGTTTCTGTTGTTTAGATGATTGTCTTCCATGTCTGATTCGATTTGTTCTGACGGGTTCTGTTGTGGTTTGCCTTCCGTGTTTGCACGATTCAATGCCTTGAAAATGATCTCAGGATCTGATAATGCTTCAAACAACTCACCAGTTCTTGAGGAGTTTCTAGGAATGCACCTGTAACACCCAAGACTACAAACGTTAGATTTCAATGATCAGTTTAAATTGAAGAAAATATACTACACTAAGAATTTTTTTTGCACTTCTTTTAACTGCAATCAATAATACTGTTAATTTCCAACTACACCAATGACGCCAATATTTGATCACGCCCAACTATGTCTTATAAAAAGGACAAAGTGGTCGCTGCAAATATATTCTGGTTAACAAGTCCGGAGTCGAATCCCACAAGGAATTAACCTATCAATCACAGCTATTGGACTTATACAAATTCACGTATTCAATCTTCAGAGATATTTAAGTAATAGGTCGGATGTTTACTAACTAAATGTTACGTAATGAAAATGCAGTAATTAGGAACTAACTATAAATGATTTGTAAGTAAGAATGAGAATGGTCTAAGGTTCTAATTTCCTCTATTGTCGGAATCTTTTTCGCTATGTTTGCTATAAGTTTGCCTAAGTCTTCTCTATCGACCATGAGCACTCTGAATATCGTAATTCTCTCCTGAGTAATTACAACAATATACTAGACATATTCTCCGAATTACGCTAGCTAACTTTAAGTGCAACTCACTTAGATCGCACCCAAGATTTTGTTATCCCTAATCCCATCTTTAAACTCTTCGTATTGATCCCTCATATACGTTAGGAGAGATGATTGATGATGTTCAATAACTATCTAAATATGCACTCTCTGCCGAGTAATGCACACTAAATATGAACAACTAATTGAGGGTCCTTCAATCAACATCAATAAGCATATCATTAAACAAATAGAGATAATACTATGACAAATCTATATTAACATAACGAGAAAGTCATCCTTCAACAGTTTCCATCAAAATGCTAAATTATGAGTTTAGCTACTCATACTCATAGTACAAAAATCCAAAGTAATTTGCATAATTAAATTATAGAGTAAGGATAAAGAGATGTAGAAATCAATGAATCCAACTACCAAGTAGTGTTCCACGAGCTATTCTTTCCTCCGGTTGCAAAAGTCCTTCAAAGTAGCATTTTTGGATCTATTTATATGTTTGGGACAAGCCCTAAACGTGTATGCTAACTTCTAGTCAAGCCGGAAAATAATTAAAACCTTCAAAACTCGAACCGGGCCTGGCGTCGCCTGGATAACGCCAGCCTAAGTCTGACTTTAAGCTGGCTTCGCCTGGATAAAGCTAGTCTAGGCCTGACTTTAAGTTGGCTTCGCCTGGATAACGCATGGCTAGGCCTGGGTTTAAGCTGGTCTCGCCAGGCCAAAGCCTGGTCGAGCTAGCTTTTGCCCGGCTTCTCCTTTCCACCGTTCTCAAGTGCACTTTTGACGTTATAGTATTCCTTTAGCTTTAATTTCATTTCTGATGCAACTACACATCAAATAGCCTCCATTACGCTCAAACAAAGTGTATTTTAACGTTAAAGCATATAAAACGCAAAGCTTATAAAAAACCATGAATTATAACCACACATCATCGATTTCCAGCACTCTATCTAGTAGTCTGGTGCAATCTCAGAAATTAGCATTCCACATCCGACACAATAAGCATCAGCTAAGGTAGCTAAGATATTTCTTATCGTCTAGTACTTGTACATTAAACCTGCGCATATAAAGGTATTCATAAAAATTGCATGTGTATAGTTTTCAAAATTGCATGAAATTAGGAGACTTACACTTTATGGTAAATCCTTACATTCGAGTTTGACACATGCAAAATGTACAAGACAAAAAATTGAGCATTATAGTTATTCTGTGCTTAGTCAAGAGATATAAAAGAACAACGCAAGAGTACTGATTCAATGCTTAATCACAACTCATGAATCTTACATCAAATAATTAATGCACACAATATAGATTGAATTAGGCCGATAAATCATCCGATAATCGCCCGATAAGAGCTAAACCGATACCAATTTTTCCGATATCTTATCGGGTGGCTAGCAAATTAATACATTTAAAAGATGATAACCGATAAGCCAAACTGTTAAGAGTAAATAACCGCTCAATCCGTCCGATAAGCAGCCCTAGTAAGATAGCATAAAAATTACTCCAAACAAAACTTAACCGCTATAGTAAATTATTGTTATAAAGGGTGAGTTTTTGACAAGATTTTATACCATAATTATTTTTTAATATACCAAACCACACACTCCTTATACTCTTTTAAGGGAAACAATTTATATTGAGATTATAACGTGAGATTATAATTTGTGGATTAAATAAATGGCATGATTAATAATAGATATATTTTTATTGGTACATGTTTGGTTCATTTGACTAAAAAAGAGATATATAGCGTAAAACTAAAAAAAAAAAAAAGTGATTGGTTGTACACTAGATAAACTTGAATAATTTTATTTTTTTCAATTTTAACCTGGTTTTGTAAAGGACTTTGAGAAAAAAGCTTCAGAGAAGGCCATCTTTATCACTATATTGTTGTATTCGGGGATTGGTAATCCACCGATTAATATCTTACATATGTCTGGTATAAAAATAATACCTCAATTATGTATAAACGTCAAATAAAATAATCTCATATTTTATCTCAAAATTATTATCCCTTGTCCTTGTAGCCAAACGACCCTAAAGTTGTTTGATTCATAGCAAAGGATAGTAATTTAGGGATTAGTTATATCATAACTTGATATTAGTTTTATACCAAATTTAATGTGGCATAACAACATTGGAGTAGCTAATCTCTGGACAACCAATTTTTCTCCAAATCCGACAAGGGTTATGATGGAGTTGTAAGTATTTGTTCATCCTTAACTTTACGTCTCGGGTTCAAGCCCTTGGATATAGAGTCACTTTTGTTAGGAAGCACTTTACTCTCAATGTAGGATATTCCAGCGTGAATCCGAATTTAGTTGGACTCCAATGCGGATATCCAACCTTGGGTCGGAAACGAAAAAAAAAGTACTTTAGGAAAGCCAAGATAGAATTTGAAATAATGCTTATTCACTTTACTTATTATAAAATCAAACACACATTTTATATTATAAAATCATGTATTTTATTTTAAATCTAATGAATCAAATATTTAAAAAATATATATTTATTAAAGATTTTTTTAATTTTTAATTCTCACGTTATTATTCCTATATAACTTTTTTTTTTCTAACAAAATAATAATAAGTGCACCAATATCTTTTAATGGAAACGGAGGCATATATAACTGCATGCTTCTTTAAGACTATAATCTGAAATTTACAATTAGCCCCTCAGCCTCTCCTCCTTTCTCCACTCTCTGCTCTACGACTCTACATCAGCGTCACCTTCTTCTTCTTCTTCCTCCTCTATAAGCTTTCACAAATAGCACCATCTGTTAGTATTCCTTCTTTTAACCATAGCCCAATTTCTCAAGTTCTTTTTTTGGGTCTGTAGGAGAAACAAGAAAGTTTTTGGCTTTTAAATCAACTGGGTTTAAGTTTTAATGGGACCTATAAGGGGGTTAAAGAGGAAGAAGAAGGCGGACAAAGATGTTGACCAATATACCCCTCTTCATTCCCCGTTATCTCAACCTTGTCCTTCAGATTGGTGGGACGACTTTTCCAAAAGGATTTCTGGTACACAACTTTTAACATTTAGTTTTTTCAGGAATTAATATTTTGCTTTTGTGCATGTATGTATTTTCTTGATTTGTGCTGTTTTGTTCTTGTTATGTTTGATGCTGCATTTTTGTTCTGTTTGGTATCCGTTGTGTTTTGGAAATTTTGGACGAGGGTCAACTTTGAGTTTTGTTGAATTGATTTCTGCTCTCGTTTTTATTCTGGGTTTGTTTCTTTACTTGGACAATGAATTTGGCTAGTTGGGAACCTCTCATTTGTGCGAGAGAAATGAAGGTAAAAGATGAGGAGTGTGTTGGATTGTGTGACCGTCGAGACGAGATGTTATTTATTTATTCAACATGTCGAGATTGATTCTTTTATTTTTTTTTGGTTAAAAACATGAAAATACGTTTGTGTTTGTTCAATGGTGACAGTGAGACTTGAATCCAAGATCTCTTGGTTGTGTTATCCTTACTCTAAAAGCCGAAAGCTAATATTTTCATTTATTTTGGATGTAGTATAGAAGGGGAGCCTTGGAGCAACGGTAAAAGTTGTCTCTGTGCCACGGTTTCGAGCCGTGGAAGCAACCACTAATAATTGCGTTACGATAGGTTGTCTACGTCACATATTGTGTACATGCTACCATTTTCTGTATTTTGGATGTAGTATATAACTATAATATTATATGTAAAAAATACTAAATTTCAACAAATATTAGATTTTGAATCCATAATTTCGGAAGTGTAACGATTTCAATATTACAAACCTAAAGATTGAACAAATCAAATTTAAATCTTGGATTCGCCTCTAAATAAAGTGTTGAATGTCGGCTGTTCTTGTTCCATGTTTTGTTTCAAGGACTATTATTTGCTGCATTCTCTTAGAATTTCTTAAATGCATGAGTTTTCTTTTTGCTTTCTTCTAATTGTAATAATAGATGCTGGAGATTTTGTAGAATAGTGAAAGATGAGGTGTTGAAAATTCTGGTTTATGAACTATGGATTTATCTGTGAAACTTTGAATACTCCATTAAAGAGCTAACTCACCCAAAGGGAGGAACTTGAAGCAATGTAGAAAAAAGGAACAAGAGCATATCATTTATAAATAACTGATCAAAAGGATACAGAGGTGAGAAGTCAGGTTTTCTTCATTTATTTGAGTTTTGACTTTTCTAAATGACATGATAGGGTGTTCTGACTTGGAAAATTTGGGAGACATAGACTAGTGATGGTTGCTATTGCATTTACTTTTGGTCTTTTACCGTTCGTGCCATTGTCATAGCTCAAACCTATGGCATGCATTGTCCGCTTTGGTCCAACAGAGCTTGTGGATTTGTCCTTTACGCCGCATTGAGTCCAAAAGCGCGTGTGCAGTGTTCTTGTGCTATGTTTTATGGCACTTCTCCCCTCTCTCTTTCCGATGTAGGCTTTATCTAAGGTATTATATGCACCCACTCTTTCAAGCTTATCAGCCTAGAAGCCTACTAGTCCTTCTCCTTGACCCGCACTCATAATATTACCCTCCGTCATGGGCATCACAACAATTTACTGCATGTCCAATAAGCATTTCATTCCCTTCCAATTGTTTAGCTTCCTATAACATGTTGGAGCCAAATCAATTGCTTCATCTTATCTTATTCTCTTTTGTTATTTATTCGGGTTTTGAAGAATTAACTAGTTTGCATCATACCACACACATGAGCAGCTCCGAGGACATCTAAAAAAAGAGATGCTCTAAAAATGTATTTGGTTCTGTTTCCCTTGAAAGATGAAAGGAAAAATTAGATCAAGAAGATCAAAATGAGGGAATAGACTGGCACTATATATGAAGTAGCTTTCCTTGTCATGTTACACATATAACCAAGTTTTACGGTTGGAAGCGAAGGAAGTACAGGTAAACCGACCAAACATGCAATGGTTGATTTAAGTACAAATCTTCTTAACCTGTCTAAGAGATTATTTGTCCTATGTAGGACTTTTTGTCTAGTCGCTTTACCTTGGAGCATGCATCTGACTGAAACTTAAATAAGTCTTCGCTCTTCCCCTTCTCTCAGTTTCACTGACAGAGGAATGCATAATTCTAGAATTTTGCAAGGAAAACAATTGAGGTTAAGCATATAACGAGTACCTTTTGTGCTATCTGGTGTCAATGCTTCGGAAAAGATTACCTATATAGGTTATGGCTTTACAAATGAGTGGAGTATTGGAGATTTTCTGTGCTTGGGATATTTCTGCCAGACTAAACTAGGGTTTTGAAGATGCTGTAATTATAGTTCTTATGGTCTTTGATTCTGCAATGATAACTGTTGATGAGTTAAGATTTGTAAAGAGAGTATAGAGTTCGCTAGGGATGTCGAAATGGAAAGGAGACTAAAGGCAGGCAACTAAAAAGATGGAACAATAAGGACATCGAATTACGACTTGCAAACTTTCAATAGTTAGTTGGGATGCAAGCTTCAAGGACAAAAAAGTTGACATATCAACATACTCGTTGTTAAATGGTTCAAACTCAACGGCATTGGTAGCTTTTAGGAGGGATAATTCATGTCTGCAGCTCCCATTACTTAGCCTTAAAGTCTCCTTTTGAAAATTTCATCCGAATTGCTGAACCAATTGATCGACATTGATATAGAGTTAAACTCCCAATATTTAACTATATAAGGATCATTTGATTCAGCTATTGAGTTGAAATTTTCAGAGGAAGATTTTGGGTATTACGGCTAAGCAATGGGAACTAATGCTACGCTGGCGCAGTCCCTAAGACTGTTGCTGTGTAGATTTAAGAACTAGTGCTTTCTTTTGGCTGTTCTCATCTAGCTTTGAGAGCTAAAGTGTATATGGTATTTGCTTTAAGATTCCACAATGCAATTAATTTTGGTATATAGCAAAGAGATAATCTTTTAGAGAGAAATTGTGGATACATGAACGTGAAAGTGCTACAGGAAATTTTCAAATACTGCATAGAATGATGGTTATGTGTATCCTTATCTCCTAAACTTCTGCTCTTCAAATATGTAATATCAAAAGATAAATTGAATATTTTTGAAGAGAATTGTCATCCTGTTGTAAAACAGTTTCAGAAAAAAGGCCGAAAACTTGAACCTCTTTTTTGTCTCAGCAAATTTACAGCCAATGAAATATGACCTCTTTCTGTTTGTTGCTTCTCAGGGACTTCAGTAAAGAAAGGAAATTCAGTTACATTTGAATCGCTGTTCAAACTTTCAAGGAAGACATTTAACTACATCTGTTCACTTGTGAAAGAAGAGATGGCAAAACCAACAAACTTAACTGATCTCAGCGGCAGGTTTCTGTCTCTAGATGACCGAGTTGCTGTTGCTTTGAGAAGGCTTAGTTCAGGCGACTCACTTTCAACTGTCGGTGAGTCTCTTGGAATAAACCAGTCAACTGTCTCTCAAATAACTTGGCGATTCGTTGAAGCCATGGAACGCAGAGGCCTTCACCATATCCATTGGCCTTCAAATCAAGAAGACATGAAAAACATAAAATCGAAATTTGAAAATATCCGAGGCCTTCCCAATTGTTGTGGTGCCATTGACACCACACATATCATGTTTTGCCTATCGACAGACGTCCCTTCAAGTAAAATCTGGTCTGATCTGGAAAAAAATCACAGTATGCTTTTGCAAGCAATTGTTGACCCTGACATGAGATTCCTTGATGTTGTCGCTGGTTGGCCTGGAAGTCTAAGCGACTTGGAGGTGCTCAAAAGCTCAAGATTTTTCACACTCACAGAAGAAGGAAAAAGGCTAAGTGGAAAGAAAATTAAGCTCTCAGATGACACAGAACTAAGAGAATACATCGTTGGAGACTCGGGTTTTCCTCTTTTGCCATGGCTTCTTACTCCTTATGTTGGGCGCGAACTATCTGATTATCAAACTGATTACAATAAGCGACATTTTGCAACGAGGAAAGTAGCACAGAGGGCTTTTGCCAGGTTGAAAGATAAATGGAAAATAATACAAGGAGTAATGTGGAGGCCTGATAAGCATAAGTTACCGCGGATTATTCTTGTATGCTGCTTGCTACACAATATTCTCATCGATTTAAACGATGGAGTTGACGACAAAGTGCCACTAACTCATCATCATGATCCTGATTATGGGCAACAAGTTGGTGATTCTACTGATAAATCTGCTTCAATTCAAAGAGAGAAACTTGCTCTCTACTTAGCTAACAAGCTGCAATCTTAACTATGTTCTAAGTTGTTCTTCTTACTAGTGAGATAATTGCTCAACAATTCTTTGTAGTTCCAAAAGCTGGCAAAATTAGCCAGTTTATGATCCCCATGTAGTTTTATGTCAAGAGAAAGTACCATCTTGTGAAAAGAGACCAACTATTAACAACTGTGCATTTTCATGATGTTAGTTATACTGCCAAAATTAATACAAATCCTCTGTATCCATTTTGATTTATAAGATTGGGTATTAATCTTTCTAAAGGAGAATTGTCTAAAAACCATTATACTTGGATTATCAGTACTATATTATAAGTCTTGGTGAGTGCATTTGCTTTGTTCAGTGTGAAAATAGCACGGAATAGCCACTATTTTGCTTTGTTCAGCGTGCATTTGCTCGGCTTTGTGCATTGAGTTAGCCAGTTTTCAGACTGTTAATTGAAAAATAACCCGCATTTGCAAAGTCATAGAAAAATAGCCACTATTTCGATGAAGCACAGAAAGTTTCAGCATAATATGCTGGATTATGGAGCTCATGCGTATAAACTTCTAGCATATTATGTTGGAATTCTAGCACACTGGAACTTATGTAGGAACTTCAGCACACGAAAAGTTCCAGCATAATAAGCTGGATTATGGAGGTCATGCGTGTAAACTTCCAGCACATTATGCTGGAATCTCATATGTCAAAAATTCGAATTCCAACATGTTATGTTAAAATTTTTCTTCTTTACATGAAAAAATGGGTAAATTTCAATTACTTTTGAAACCGCGGCTATTTCTCGATTTTTTCCCTTGTTTAGTTAGCTTTGAGTTAACTCGATTTCGTATGTAAATAAGCAAACCAATGACCATAAGAAATAGGTGCAGTGCTGTTTAATATTTTTTCCCCTCTTTTTCGCTTTAGGCCACTTATGGGCTTCTATTCTTTTCAGCTTGGGCTTGGGCTTCTAACTTTTCTTTTGGGCTTCTAATCTTTACCGATTCTGTTGAAAGGCTTTAGACAGTTAGACAACAGAGAGGGTATTTGGATTGACTTTTAAGCTGGTCAAATAAACTTTTAAATTTTTTTAGCTTTTTTATTTTGGCAAAGTCAAAAAGCACTTAAAATTGCTTAAAACAAGCCAAAAGCAATAAGTTGAGCTGCCCCAACTTATATTTTTTTGGCTTAAAAGCTAGTTCCGCTAAAAAACCACTTTTTAAAGCCATTCCAAATAGGCTAAAAAAAATTGCAGAAATATAACACTTTTAGGGTGATCTTTAACTTTTGACCCCACTTGTCCTATGGGCAGAATTTCAAGGTCAAAAGTTAAAAGTGTTACTCATGGGGCAAGTAGCACAAAATTTTAAGGGCATTCACTTTGCGGGCTGTTAGTGTACTTCACGCATTATACAGTAAAAATCGCACGGGCCGCCCTATTTGGTCGCCCCCATTTAACCTATACCCATTTGTAAAAAAAAAGTTTTAACTTGTACCCACTTTTTAAACAACTTCAGCCCCTTTCTCCTCCTCCTTCTCCTCCTTCGTTTTCTTCTTCTTCTTCTTCTTCTTCTTCTTCTTCTTCTTCTTCTTCTTCTTCTTCTTCTTCTTCTTCTTCTTCTGTTGTTGGTACTGCTATGAAATTTCAGTTCATGGGATGATTGCCATAAGTATGTTTATCAGATTATTTAAAAATAAATTATAAATAATTACGTAAGTTAGTAGACAATAATTTGTGAATATTTTCACGTAATTATATTCTTTTCGCGTTTATTATTTTCAAAATTTATGATTTAGATATTGTTGGCAATCTGATTATACCAAGCTTTGTCACGCCCCGAACCTGGGCCTGGACGTAACACGACACTCGGTGCCAGACTATATGTGACCGAGCAAACCAACTGGCTGGCTTAATCAACATGTGGTATCATAACATACTGAACGCGGAAGATAAACTAACACATGCTGATATACTGAAAATTCTGGATGATATAAATCAAAATGCGGAAATACTAATACAATTTTGAAATATATTTGTAGCCAACATAGCTTAATATGAAAAGCCTGCGACTCTGTCTAACTATTACTCTAGTCTATGAAGCCTCTAATGAAATACTGAAAACATTGGTTGTCTGAAAATATCGAAGACCGTAAAGTAATGATATTGCCCCAAAAGAACTGGGGATCACCAAACAGTTGGTAGGAGAATCCTAGCGCTCTGAATTATCAACTTGTAAATCATTACCTGCATTGTGAGATGCAGGCCCCGGGCAAAAGGGACGTCAGTACATTTGAATTGTACTGGTATGTAAAGTAACTGAAAGAAAGAATTATAAATGCTGAAACTGAAACTAAGCTGGTAACTGAGAATTGATAATTGATAACTGAAATGTTAGCTATTGAAACTGAAACTGAAACTGAAGTGCTAACTGAAAAGATAACTGATAACTGAACTGATAACTGAAAAGATAACTGGTAACTGATAACTGAAAACATAACTTATAACTGATAACTGAATTGATAACTGAACTGATAACTGATAACTGAACTGAATAAAAAAAGAAAGGATATGAATACTCCCTCTTCTAAATGATGAACAACTTGTTTATCTGAATAAGCTACGGCCTCGGGCCCAATATATATGTGCACGTGCTACGACCTCAGGCCCAAGTGTACGTATACATAACTACGGCCTCAGACCCAAAGATGCATGAAGCATAAACTACTGCCTCAGGCCCAAACATGCATAAAGCATAAACTACGGCCTCAGGCCCAAATACAGGTGTTCAACATTCAGGAACTGAGAATCAAACTGCAATACATGATAATGAAATACTAAATCACACTAAGTTACATGATACTGGAATATTGGATCACACTGAGTTACATAATACTGGAATATTGAATGAGACTAGACTGAGACATGTATTCTTGAACTAATTATGAACACTGAAACTTCAACTGTTTATGGCATACTAAGTAATCTATACTAAGTCTCGGGGGCATCAAACCCAAGTCTATATTGAATACGCACTGAGTTTACAACGTTCAGAATGAAAGTGGTGAATGAGTTATGAAGCTAGAGAATAGAAGTTCTACAACTATTCCAGGAACTAGGCTTAACTATATTTCTGAGGCAATTGGTAATGTCGTAAAAGAGCGTAGTGTAGGGAGAATTATTAAAATTCCCAAACATAGAGAGTTAGCCTCACATACCTTAACTTCCTGGTCTTGAGCGTAGTACAACATTCGCCAACCCTTTCAACTTTAATCTATATAAATACAAGTCAAAGGGATTCCATATTAGCAATAATTCTCATATTTTGGTCACTTAAATATTTTCTCAAACACCAGGTGGAATAAAGCTTCATAGTCCTTATTAATGGTGTTTCTACACCCAATAACCCATTCTATTGTTCCTAGATAAATTCTAAAGTCTCAAATGGTTATAATCAACATTATTCTTCATCACCCATAAGGTAAACAACACTCTTAACCAATAATTAACACTCAACACCCCAACCCTATAATCGTTCATGCTTTTCTATCAAACCCATCAACTCATATCTCATGAACTAGGGTTTATAATTGTGAGCACGTGATTTTTGCCCTATATATGAATTACTCCCAAAAAATTCAAAATAAAACATTTTTTAGTTTGCTTGCAATTGTTGTGAATTTTGTGTTATTTTTCTTGTATTATTTGCATTTATCTGTGCATGTTTATTCGTTAAATTAATGTAAAATACAAAATATGTCACATTTGCATCTAGGATATAATTCTACATTTAGAAGTAATTAAGTTTGCTTTACAAAAATAGAAAATCACAAAAAATATGTATTGTTTGCATTTTTAGCATTTTATGTCCCAATGGTGCGATTTTATTTTAATTGATATTTAATTTTGTGTGATAATTATTATTTGGAGTTGATTAATATTTTAAGTTAATTTTGGTTTTATTAATTTAATTTAGGATCATTAAGTTTAATTTTGGAACAAATAAACGAAAATAGAACAAAAAATAGAAGAAAATTCGGATTAGGACATTTTTTCAAACTAAACAAGCTAGGCCCAAAACATCCCTTACCCAACCCAAAAAATCACCTAGCCCAACCCACACCCCATTTGACCACAACCCCTCCCCCATTGTTTTTATTTTTCATTACCCTAACTACTAAAAAAAAGAAAAACCCTAAAAACTAACCAAGCACACCCGCTACCCTCCTCTCTTCTTCTTCTCCAAGCTCCATAGCCATGGCTGCCCTTCTCCTCCAGTCCCTTACCAACAACGACCCTCCACACCATGAACAACCAAACGAACCAGCAGCCTTCCCCATCGTCGAAACCACGCCAAGCCAGGACGTCGAGCTCGAGTCCAGCTGCGTCGAGCTCGAGTCCAGCAGCTGCTGCATCATCTTCTTCTTCTGTCAGCTCACGACCACCAACAGCCAGCAATGTCGCCCAGCTCCCCCGCCACCAGTCCCTCACGACCAACCTCACTGTCACGTCCAAACGAAGCCTTCAACGCCCAGCTGCTGTCTATCGTCGAGCACCAGCCCGTCCAAACCTCCACCCTCGTCTCCATCTCGTCGTTCACTGTCCAAACGACCACATCCATGGCTGCCCGACATTCATATTCATCGTCGGTTATTATCATGTTTTGCTTGTCATCGTTCGTTGTTCGTCATTTTTTCCGATCCGGTTAGTTGGTTTAAGTTTCATTTCTGTCCGTATTTTGTTTGATATTCTCGGATCTAAAATCAGTATATGTTTGATTATTTTCTTATTCGTTGTTTATCATTTTCTTGATTATTTCTTCAATTTGCTTTATTTATTTGTTCTTATTTAGTTTTAATATAGAAATATTTTAGTTTAATCACTTGAATCTTTTATCCTAATTGTAATGTTGTTAGATTTAATTTGAAGTTCAATTGATTATTGAGTTTAGTGATTTGAATCTGTTTTATTGTTGTGTTAAGTCTAAATTTGGATCTGAGTTAGAAATTTGAATTTGTTTGTTTGATCTGTTAAGTTTTATTTGAATCTGAGTTTAGTGATTGGAGTCTACTTGTTCGTTATGTACAATTTTGTTATTGTTGTTGAATCTGAAAGCATGTTTGTTAAGAATGTTGTTCAAAATAATTTCAGTTGGTTCTTTGTTGTTCATCATTTAGTTTGAATTGTTGATTGAATTTGATTAAGAATTGGTTATAGCTGCTATATTTTGGTTAATTGATTTAGGTGAATTGGTTACAGCTGATAGGGGTAGAATAGTAATTTTCAGTAATTTTGGGGGTATTTTTGAAATTTAAAATTTAGACAATTATTTAATTTAAGTGCTCAGTCCATTAATAAATAATAATATTAAAATAAGAAATTATTTAATAAGAGTGGGGAACAAGACACATGGTAGTGGGGAATAAAGCATTTCTTTAATAAAGAGTGGGGAACAAGACATAATTGTGTTAAAAGAATTGATTAAATACACCTACCCATGCTTTGAGTTAATTAAAATAAACTAGACAAATGATAGTGGGGTTGTAAAGGAATATGGTGGGTAGAAAGGATTTTAATAATTTTTTAAGAGCTGGCAGGTCTGTTAGGAAGAGCATAAATAGAGTTAGAATTTGGACAGAAGAGGGGGGGGGGGTCTGATTTTTAGTCCGAAAAAAAAGAAAAAGCTTTTTTTTTTTAATAATCTTTGGGAGGTCTCATTGGAGAAGAGCATAAGTCTTTGATAAAG